>WAAE01018088.1:284-14001 GCA_013400495.1 Nicator chloris | reverse complement strand
ACACCTGTCTTGACCAGTGTGGTTGGAGAGGTGTTAACCTTGCTTGCCAATCACTTAGTCTGCTTGCTATACTATATATATGGGTCTGTGATGTAATAAAGTTAGTCCTCTTAGTCGAACTCAGGTTAGAGTCCGTGTAGTCAATCTAATGTGTCTCTGTGACATAATCCCATATTTTTGCTTATGGTCTCTAGATCTGGAAGCCTTTTCCAAGGTTTCAAGTCGAACCCTGTATTCCTTTTGATATTTGGGCCTGCATGCACAGGGTTTTGAAAATTTTCTGTGCCTGGAATTCCCACAGAAGAGCATCTCCAAGTGACTCAGGAGCTGGAGGGTGAGGAAGCAGCGTGGGAGCAGTTTGCCCAAACACCCTCTTGGTTGCAAAGGAAGTTTACAGAATATGGCTGGAGGACATGAAAAACCCTTTTCCTGCTTCTGTGTGGAGTGGGGAAAGAAACCTGGTAAACAGCTAACAAACACCATATCCAACGCTTTGGTGCCAGATGGATTCATCTGCACGGTGTTCTGTGAGCTACTGCTGATCCATCTGTACTGAATGCTCCTTGCCAGTTGCTTGGCTTCCAGAGTGTTTGGGAGGCCATGGCAGGGCAGGAAAAAGCTTCTTTGTTGTACAGGTGGAATTGTGTTTTCTGCTGGTCCCTCATGGGCTCACCTACAACAGCCTCCTCTCCACTTCTCCTATAGAATTGTGTCAGTGTAATTATGTTTTTTCATCACTCTGATTCTGTGTGACGGCTGTGCTTCCAAATATCCACGTGCTCTTAGGTTTATCACTTTGCAAGATTTCTCGTAAAATATTCAGTTCAACTTTAATGAAAAAGCTTCACAGTATGGAAAAGAAAACTAAATATGCTTGAGACTCTTACAGGACTTAACTTATGGCAGGAAGGCATCAGTCTGTGACTGTGATCTGTTACTAACAATGCTTGTGGAAATATACTTCAGTTGAATCTAGGTAGAATTGTCCTTGTTTTACAAAGGATCTTCATATTTAGGCAACAGCTGAAAAAGGTTTTTTTGTTGGTTTGGGGTTTTATTTTGGTTGTTTTGCTTTCTTTTCTTTTTTCTCCCAGTGAACAATATCTCACTACAGAGAAAAATACAGGAAAGCTTTTTTTTTTCTTTTTTTTTTTTTTTCTTAATAGGAAACAAACCAAAAGCAGAGGTATATCATGTTATTATAATANCTTTTTCTTTTTTTCCCAGTAGATGTAGTTACTCCACATTGACATCTGGAATTTTTTTTTTTTTCCATAACTGTCAACAAGCTCTAACTATCCTACTTTAATTTGTGGTGAACTTCTCTAAAATTGATTCCACAGAGTTATTCGGAGTTTTCTAATTTATTGTAATAAGAATTAAGTAACTTTGACTAGACATAAAATAAGTTGATTAATAGTTAGTGAACATTTTTAAGAGATACAGTTTAGTAAGCTTTTATTTAAATACATAAATATTATCCTTTTTTTCTCAAAATAGGTTTTTGGAAATGTTTTATGTTTGGGTTCTTGTTTATATTTTCTGTGCTATTTTTTTCCAGGGTTGCTTATTCTTATAATTTAAACTTGCAGTGCTTAATTGGATGGATCAAGACTTAAATCAGACTTTTAGCTTTGACCTGTATTTTATCTATTGATTATGAGGTTACAGAGGTAAGGAAACAAAAAATATTTTTTGTAGTACTGTATGATCACTATTATCTGCAGCTCTTCAGAGTTTGTGGAATCCTGTGAAATAGTCAGACTATTTTTTACTGTTTTAACTGAAGCTCCATCTGAGGCAGCCAGGAAAATTTATCAGTGTGGTTTTGACATATTTTGATACTTGTCACACTTAAAGGCTAAAACTCATTACTCTCAGTAAGATAAGAAGGTAATTAAAAATTTATATATACAACGAATCTATAAATAATATTATGTTTTTCTGCAGTATTCCAATATTGCCCTTTTGTAGTCTGTCATAAAGCATCATATAATGAGTAAAATTATTCTAATGTATGGGTTATGTTAGAAAAGCATCCTTCCTCTTTAAACCCCTCTTTTCATGGTCCTGCTGGCCCAGAAGTGTATTCCTAATGAATGAATGAACTAATTGAACCAACTTCTTAATTTATTTCAGATCATCTTTCTTCAGGGGATATGATTGCAAATTAATAGATCTAAGAGTAAGAAAAATAAAGAATGAGTAAAGTTACTCTTCAAAGGCCATTTATATCCCCTTGTGTATTTTTATGCTAATGTTCCTTTTGTTTCTCTTTTTCTGTTTCTACTGAAAGCTAAAACCCATAAAATAAATATTTTAAAAATCTTAACAGGGAATTGTGTCAAAACATCAAAAACCTTTGAAAAGGTTTTTGAACTCTGAAAGAACCTGAAACAGAAACTAAAGTTTAAAATGGCACGGTACAATTTAGTGATAGTAGGAGGTGTATGTTTGGAAGGGCTGAATCATGGATGCTATTTATATACATATATATATATATCTGTATGGGTGTTCTGTATTCTATAATAAGAATATTGAACTGGACAGATTCAATCAAAACAAAATAGGAAAATTCAGAGAACCAAATCAGGAGAAAGGCAAGATTTTTATTTAAGGTCAGATATTAAAGGAGTTCTCTCACAGTTTTTAATTTGCACACAATGGTGATAACCTGGAGCTTAGCAAACTTTTTGTGCACTTTACTCTGTAAATATGCATTTGAGGGAAAGGTAAATCCAAAAGAATCTGTAAGACAATATCTGATTCATTAACTACTTTGAATATTTAAAGAAATGGGGGGAGGAAAAGTAAAGGGAGAATATTTTGCCTTTTTTCCAGGTGACTATTTTGCAGCCTACATTTGTTTAAATCTATAATATTTTGAGAAATGTAAAAGCATCGGAAAATGAAAAAAGAGAAGAATAGCCCCTTTGAAATTCAAATTTTTAGACTTTTCCAGTATTCTTTTGTCAATTACAAAACATTAAAAATCCCTTTCTGTAATCCTACTTTGGTTTAAGCTGAAATATCTTTTTTTGTTTTCACTATCAAATAAATTAAAATACCAGATCAGCAGATTTGATAAATTAAATTTGATGAAAGCAGATTTGGTAAATTTTGATAAATTAAAATACCAGATTGGGTTGTTTTTTTTTTCTCTCTGATCAAGATCTTGGATGTCAGGTCATTAACTTCATGAACTGAACTTTTACCAAGGGTATTTTCTGAATTGCCATGGAGTAAAAGATGGGAAACAGGCTTTGGGATATGACCCCTGAGAAGCAATTTTTCTTAACCTCCTCACCCGTTCACTCAGAGCAGTTGTCCCCAGGAAAAGTTTTCCACGTTGTGGGTCAAACTGGTCCTCCTTTAAGTGCACATCAATCTAAAATACTTGTGTGCTGTATCTGGAATTCAGGTGTGTGACATAAAGAAGGATCTGTGTGGTCCAGGCTGCTCAAACATCAGACACCCAGTCTTTATCCAGGATGTGATGGATCTCTCTGAGTCAGCCACAGAGAGCAGTTACACAGCAGGAGCAAAGGAAAATCTTCAATTCTTCCTGAGAATATTTATCATTAGCATGGCTTGGAAGGACCAGTACATATGATGGCATGTGCTACAAGGACAGAGATTAGTTTTTCTTTCATACCCAGTTGAAGATGTGCTGAAATTTGGATTATTTTTTATTTTAAACCTTTAAGCAACGTACAAGCTGTGCAGTTATCCTGATTAAGTGCAGCAGCAAACTGGGGCTGCAAACCCCTCTTTGCACAGTCCAGCTCCTGGCATGCTGCACAGGCTAATGAGAAAAATAACAGAAGCTTCACAATTATTTTCCTCCTCTCTGGCACTGGCTGGAAGCAGAGCTAATTGTTATTCTTTCTCCAGGGTAACTGTCAGCCCTTAACTCGTGACTGAAGTTGCTGTTTCCTGAGATAATGGGAACAAACAGGGACCAGAGTTTACAGAAATTTGTGTTTGTCAGGTGTTCATAGGTGCTTCCCCTGGTGTCTGCTGGGGACAGAGAGATGGGGAAGAGGCTGCTTTGTTAACCTCATTTTCTCTGCTGAGTGGACTGCAGGTGTGTGTTTTACAAATACCTGTCAAGCCTTGAGTACTCGGGTGTCTCTAACACAGCTGCCACGAGGCCTTTCTGCTCTTATGTGTCCTTTGCTGGCTACTGTCTCTTTATCCCATCGGCCTGGCCAGGGCCCTGCAGGATGTCAGGTCATCACTACCTTAAAATTCAACAGTCTCCAAATACCCTCATATGTCTGTTTGCCCATTTGGGAGAAAACAGGAAAAGCTTTCAGAGATCTGCTCTGGATTAATCCCATTTAACTTCAAGCTTGTGACATGGTCATCTGATTGCTCATGGCTTTCTTTGTAGGCAATGAAAGGAGCTGAAAACTCCAAAGGAAAACAAACATTCCTGTTTTAACTGTTGTGGGTCTTCTGTCTCTCTTGATACCATTGTGTGACCCTGAATTAGAAAATTAATCACCACTACAGAGTGGCTGGGACAGTGAATTTTCTGGGATGAATTATTTACTCATTTATTTTTATTTCTATTCTTAGTCTCTAAAGAACCCTGACTCCTATTTCCATGGGCTGCTAAAATATTGTAATTGTCACTAGCTCATGTTCTAGTGTGTTTGAAAATGCACAGCATATGCTTGTATGCATAACCATGCAATTTTCTAATCAGCTCTAGTCAGACAGGGCTTCAAATTGTGACCCCAAAAAATAATTTCAATATTTAAGAACAGAATTATTTTAATAATTTCAACTCAGATTGTAATTTCTCCAATAGCTGCAGCTTCTTCCTAGCTGTGTCTCTTTGAAAATCAACTGAACACAATTTATGGGTTAGCANTTCCTAGCTGTGTCTCTTTGAAAATCGACTGAACGCAATTTATGGGTTAACAGTTTCCAAGAACACATTTGTAATTTGCACTAGGTAATAACTATTAAAATAATTATTATGTACAAATAAGTTTCCAAAAAATGACTTTTTGTTTGTTTCTCCTGATTCTGCTGTCCCTGTAATATATAATCCCACTGTATTTCTCTCTTGTGGCTGTTTTTCAATGATTAATTCCTCAGATCTCACAATAACACTTAAGGATACAATGTCTTTCCTTATTTTGTGGTGTGTTTAATTAAGTTTGTCATAGACTTTACTTTTTCAGTGTAATTTATTCTTCATCTTTTACTACCTTGCTTTACTTCAGAAAATATTCTGATGGAATTATTTTAGGAAATAAATTACAAGTAGAACACAAAATGCTGTCTTTTTGCGGATTGCAGGGAGAGGTACAAAAAGGTGACAAATTTTCTTTCTCATAATGACATTTTCAGGAAAGCTGAAGACCAGAACAGTTCAGATCTGATTGGTGGGTAAACACATTTTCCATAACAGATCAAACAATTCTTGACCATTTTGAGTGGAAACAGTCTCTTACATGGTGACCTTAATCTTCATAATTTATGAAAATGAAAATGGAAATGTAATTAGCTCTGAGCAATGAATAGTAAAACCACAAAAAAAACAAAACAAAAAACAACAACAAAACAAACAAACAAACAAACAAAAACCCCAAGCAAAACAGAGTAACCTTGGCATTTACTATAATAAGATTTTGTAGAACAGCTCACTCTGACTTTTTTATCTCACATTCTCCTATCTCAATGACATCATTTGCCATAAATGAAGTAGAAATTATTCCATTTCTTTTTGTTTGCAGCAAACTTTGCTAGCAAAGGTTAAAGACCAGTGCATTGTGTAAGGTGCTCAGCTTAGATGATTATTTTTGTAACAAGTCAGAAGAGAATATTTCAGGTGTATAAACACAGGAGTTTCTTCAGGTGTAAGATTTTGAGTCCCTGTGCCCTGACTGAAGGAAGGTTCCTGGGTGAAGGTCGGGGTAGTGGAAGTCATGGAGCTGATATGTTCACATGAGGTCAAAAAGAGAACCAGGTTAGGGATGCTTGGTCAGCACCAGAGGTTGACTTAGACCTTTGGACTGAAGAGAAAGTAGGCAGAGAGTTGTAATTATCAGTGCAAAAGATTTCAGAAGAACAAGTTAACAATAATGTATCAAATCTCTATAGAATTAGAGAATCATAAAATCACAGAATGGCTTGGGTTGGAAGGGATCTTAAGGATCACTCAGTTCCCACCCTGCTGACAGGACAGGGACACCTTCCCCTAGCCCAGGTTGCTCCAAGCCCCATCCAACCTGGCCTTGGACACTTCCAGAGGCATCTGGGGCAGCCACAGCTTCTCTGGGCAGCCTGTGCCAAGACCTCACTACCCTCACAGGGAGGAATTCTTTTCCTGATAAATAATCTAACCCTACCTTCTTTCAGTTTAGACCCATTACCCCTTCTGTCACTCCACACTATTGCAAAAAGTTCCCCTCCAGCTTTCGTGCAGGTTCTCTTCAGGCATTGAGGCCACAATTAGGGCACTTTGGAGCTTCTGTTCTCCAGGCTGAACAACCCCAACTCTCCCAGCCTTTCTCATCCCAGAGCTGCTCCATCCCTCTGATCCCCTTGGTGCCTCCTCTGCGTTCCCTCCAGCAGCTCCAGGTCCTTCCTGTGCCGATGCCCAGGGCTGGAGGCAGCTCTGAGGGTGGGCTCCAAGGGCAGAATGCCCTCCCTCAGCCTGCCCACACAGCCTTGGATGGAGCCCAGGGCACAGCTGGGGCTCTCTGGGCTGTGAGGACACGTGGCTGGGTCGTGTCCAGCCTCTCACCCAGCAGCACCCCAAGCCCTCCCTCCTGGGGCTGCTCCACTGCTCACCCCCAGCCTGTGCTGAGCTGGGGCCTCCCCCCAGCCCGGGTGCAGCTCCTTGCCCTGGCCTGCTGGAGCCTCATGAGATTCCCAAAGAATCCATTTCTGAGAAGCAGCAGGCTGGTTTAGGAAGGCAAGGCTGGTTACATCCCTGGATTGTTTGGATTCTAAGCCATGCAAAAGCCAACCAGTGCGAAGAACAATAGGTTTTGTCAGGTCCTGAGAATTGTCTCAGGCAGATTTTCACTTTCTCTGGGTAGTATATGTGCAATATTCCCTGCCAGCCGCTGCACAATATCTATAAACCTGTTCTGTCATTGATGATATTTTAGATTTGTCTCCAGATGTGTTGTTTTCCTACTCAAAAAGCATCCTTACTTAGATGAAACACTATTTATGAAAGAAATCAAATGGCACTGGGGGAGTTCTTTATATGAGCCATGACTCCTAAGGCTCCAGGTCTTCAACACATAAATTTTAATTGGCTTATGTTGCCTTGTGTTGCCAAGAACTTTCTGCTGATATAAAGATCAAAATTTTTTTAAAACTCTGGACTTATCCCCAAATGTAAAAGCATTATTTGAGTTCAGTGTTTAGAATCCACAACACAAACAAATAAAATGCTACCACAAAACTTTAAAAGAGCCAGATCAGTACAAATCTTTTTATTGTGTGAAAGTCTTTTTTATTCTTTTTTTTTTCTTACTTTAACTACATGCTGCCTGAAATATACCAGCAAACACAGGAGGATGAAAAGATTTAGGTTAATGATAAAAAGATAATGATAAATGACATAACAAAGTAAATGATAAATGGTAAAAAATATGACAAGTCAATTACAAAAGATAGCCAACTTTTTTTTAAATTACAGTGGAAAGAAAAATTAGTAGATTTTTCATAAGAACATACACAAATTAACATTTCCAAAGGGAAAGTCTTTAAAATGATTAGATGTGCATATTCACAGGTGGATTAACTGCTGTGAATATAAAATGTCAGCTCTGTTCCAAGACTGTAATACCAAGAATATTGAACAAAACCTCTTGTCCCTTAACACAGACAGTCTGAAAGCATCAATTTTTAGCAAGAACCTAAAGAACAAACACAGCTAGAGAGTAATTAATTACAGAAATGGGATCATCCAGGAAATCCTCCTGTACATCTTAAAAGGAAAGATGAGAGAAGAGTTTCCATAGAGCATATTCAGTTCAAAAACCAACCTCTCTGGGAACCAGGGGAGTCTATTACATTTTAATAGTCTAGACAGACAAAAATAAGTGAAGATAATATCCCAGTAAATTCCCAGAGAAGGAAATTTTGATGAAAACACTCAATTTTTCCTGGGCTTTAGTGCTGAAGTTCTTCAATGTGTGAGCCCATCTGAAGAAGGAAGCACAAAGGGACATTCAGGGACAGACAGAGGAATAAAGCAGCAAGGAAAATCAGAATTCACAGCTGAAGGAAGCAAGATACAGACCCTACCACATCCTGCCATCCCTCCCTTTTGGAGCTGATGTGGAGATTATCACATCAATGTCTTTGCTGCATCCCTTGCTAAGCACAAGTGCAAGGACTCTGCAAAAAGGGTGGTTTTCCAGAGACTTTCGCTGATATCCAACAATTCTGAGGTGTCAGGGGTCAATCATCTGATCCACTCTTTACAATTTTATTAAGACAACATCATCAAAAATTTGTTTTTCCCTGGGTATTTTTTTAAGAGATATTTCAGACTCAGATATCCCATTCTCCTGAAAAAAGGTTTAGACCAAAAGTAGCAGCCATGGAATATCCCATTTAGACTTTGGCCCCTAACTCTACAAAACATACTCTTTGATTAACCCTGTGTGTGCCCTGCTCGTTCTCCTGATAACTAAGTCTTGAATCTGGTTTCCCCATCATCTGTGGCATTTCTACTCTGATTTATGGACTGTGTTGTTTTGTCACAGTCATTGGAGCTTTTGAAGGAAGGAGGCATAGAACTGAAATATTGCTCTTTCAGTCAGGAGGCAGACCCTGAAAAAAAAAATTGCATGAAGCTTAAAAAGGAAACTGAAGTTTGGGTTTTTTTTTCCTTTCCCCTTCTGGTTTCTTCAGCCCTAAAGCATAACAATTTCAAGGTTTTATTTAAACTGCTTAATGACATGAGTCCAGAAGGTATGGCTGTTAATTGCCAGATTCACAATAAAAATCACAAAAACACAGCAACCCTAAATAATAGATTCACTTTCCCTCCAAAAATTCGTGTGATTTAGTGGAGGCAGGACAGGAAAAATAAGTTTTCATTTCACTTAAGTAACAGTTGTGAAGGTAAGTTGTGAAAATCAGCTGAAGCTGTTGGAGAAAGCATGAAATGAATGTTTCCAGAATACAGAGATGGAGAGAATTTTTGTATTATGACAATTGCTGTATATCACAGGAAATGAGATATTTTGTCCCAGCAGAGAGCAATCTGATTGTGTAAGGCACTCAAGGTGACAAGAGTGATAATAAAACCTCTCATGACAAATTAGCAACTGCAATATTATATCAGCTCATCTGCAGCACCAAGGCTGCAGAAACCAGAGTACCAATACATGTGTGTACATTAGAGGTACCATTAGCATTGCTTCCACTGAGCTCCCTTTTGGAATCACAGGAGTCCCCCTGACACCTCTGTACTCAGCTCAGCTGGATGCAGAAACAGAAAAATAGTTAGCAGAATACACTCCTGAAATCCCATTTAACTCCTTAATCACACAAATTCAATGAGAGGATGGGAAAAGAAAGCCACCAGGTTATTCAGACATGATTTGCCCTTTGTGAAAACCCATTGGTTGTCTCTAACCACCTCTCTGTCATCCACATACCTTGGCATGTCTTCCAGGTGCATCCATTCCCTGATCTTACCAGGCACAGAGGTGAGGCTGACTGGTGGATGATTCCCAGGCTCCTTCTTTTAACCCTTTTAAAAAGTGGTTGTGATGTACGGTCAGTCAGTGGAACAGGCTGCCCAGAGAAGTGGTGGAATCACCACTCCTGGAAGTGTTCAAAAGGCACGTGTTTGTGGCATTTGGGAATATGGTTTGGTGGTGAGTGTGGTGCTGCTCATTTACTGGGAGGTGGAGGTACAATCAGTTTTGTCTTCCCTTTCTGACTAATGTATTAGTAAGACATAGCTCCACTTTAGGGTACAGACCCTGTTTATCCACATGTCAATATACTGAAGAATAATTTTGCCTTCTGTTTTTCTCCCAGATCCTATTTCCTTGGCCTTTCATTTGCTTTGTGTTGCCTCATCTGGTTTTGAGCAGATCAGCTAATTTCCTCTGCTGTTAAGTACGTGTGCTCTTGATGATATCTGCAATTCTAAAATCTGAATTATTGTGAGGGACCTCAAGTGGCCATTAATTCAACCTGCTGCTCAGGAAGGCCTAATACACAGTCAGCTCCCTGTCTGTGAGTCTGCACTGCATGGTGTAAGTCCCTGGATTTTTGCTTTTTAAATGAAACTCATGATGTTCCTGTCTGTCTATTCCTCAAGCTTAATGATGTTCATCTGTGTTTTCCTTAGATTTTCCTTGGATTCCTTGGCACTACAGATTTTCATGAAAGCTACTTGGAAAAGAGATAGAAGTTTCCAAATGTGTTCTGTTCCAAGTGTTCTCTGTTTCCCATTTTGTGAAATATTATGGAAAGCACAGATTTGGCAAAGGAAAAGGAAATAATTGTCAGGAGGGCTGGGGACAAGGTGTTGGGGAATTCAGGGGTTCTTTGGTCCATTAGGGTCCACTCCACTGCCCCCAGTGCGAGATCAGGACACAATTCAGAGAAGAGAGCCCATTTCTGCATGAACTCTGCCATCTCAAAAGTGGCAATTTTGCCTGAGAGACAATGGGACCAAGCCCTACGCTCTCTGCATGTAAGTATCATCATTAATCCAAAGGATAAAGAGTAATTATTATTGCTGGTTTGTCACAGAAAGCAAGCCACACTAAGCGATCCCATGGACACAGCGATACAATTTGCCACACAATAGAACATGACACACACTCACACCCAGATGGCCACTGATAAAGAGAAGGTTTTAAACACAGCCAGGAAAAGCCCAACCTCCCTTGCATGAAGATGTGATTTACGCCCCTGATTTCTGAATGCTCATGGAGCACTGGAAAGAGGAACAAAACACTGTCAATATCCTTATCATTTATCATTAGCAGCAGGAAACTAATGGTCAGAACCCTGCCACAGCATTTATCCTACAGTGATTGGAATTCTGATGGTGAGGCATTTTAACTGCAGAAAAAAATGCTGTCCTTAGAGACAGCCAATCAAAAATATACCACCACTAAACACAATGGTCCTAATGATAATTTATGATCAGCTCACAGCTATAACAAACATTTTGCTGTTAATGGATGGTGCTAAGTAGAAAACAGAAAGTAAGGACTCAAAGGGAGGTTTTACATTTCAGAAAGCAAGATCTGCTCATGCTGCTCTAAAGCAATAGCAGAGATAGTGCTGTGAAGTCATAGAGGTGATTGGCAGCTATTTAGAAAGCCAATCCAGGAAGCTGCAAGCATCCTTTAATTCCACCTAAATATTATTTTAGTTACTGCCAGTTATTGCAAACATAAACTAATGTTCTTTTTACTTGTATCAGCTAAAGAAATATCATGATAGATTACACCAGTTATAGAAAAAAGCAGACTTATGCTGGATTTGCTGTTACAACAGTTCAAATCACAAGCCAGCATCAGTATTTTTCCTCATGGAGTCTGAAGGCACATAAATATTAAAATGCAATTTGAAATTTCTGGCCAGGTCCCAGAACAGTATTGTTTATGCAGTGTTTGACAGTGCTATTCAAATAAATCAAGTAACAAATGTGTCATGATTACTGTTAAAGTGGAAACTGCAGCACTAACAACTATTAAGATAAATGATGCCATGCGTGGAAAGTATTTTATGGGTGCTCTGTCTCTGTGCAGGGGTGTGCAGGCATGCACAATCAGCTGCCTCCCAGGAAAATTAAAACTGCATCCAGGGATGAATATTGCAAACAACCAGCTCTGCAAACAGCCAGCAGTGACAGCATATTCACTTGTTGTGCATGGGATAAAATAGACTTCTGCTTTCATATTTCACTAAATCTTGGCTGCTTTTGGGTAAGCTTAGGGTTTGGGGTTTTTTGCCTTGTTATTATTTTTTTCCCTCACAGACAGACAGAAAGATTTTTGGCAGTAATCAGAGAAATACAAGGAGTTACTATAGTCAGCTGTCTGTTTCTTTTTGTAGCAGCATGTTGTTGGGAGATATTGAATTGTAATCAAAAGTAGAATTTAATCTCCAGCAAAAAGAAGGCTGGAATTAGAGATTTAGGAAGGGACTGATCACGTTCTAGGCCCCATCTCCACAACGTGGATGTCTACAGCTGAGCCATTTAACTCTGTTTATTGTCATGTGAGAGACACAGGCATTTTTAGAGAAATCATCTGGCCTATTTGAGATGTTTATATTTAGCCAATGTCACTGTGACATAGACTGAGCATCTCTGAGTGCCTGTGAGCAATGTTTGCAGTGGTGTCACATTAGCTCCATTCAAGGCCTGGACCATGGTGTGTTCTTCTGTTGTCTCTGGCTGCCTGAAACCAATGGAACATGGGAACATAATTATTGTGTTGGCTGTACAAGAAGCTTAGAGATGTCTGGTGAACTGTCCTCAGCTTCTAGTGGTAGCAGGAACATGTCTGAACCCAGGTAGTGTAAATTAATGCAGATTTCAACTGATAGGCATTACTAAAATGCAGGAGCCTGACACAAATGAAAATAAAAATTTGGTGAGGATCACAGACCAATAAACACAGGCACATCTTTTACTGCTGGTGGCAAAAGATGTCGAGCTCTGAAGTCTTTAACCTGGCTCTGCAGGGTCTCAGAACCTGTCTGAGATCAGCTTGGCTTGCTCTGATTTCTGGATGTTTCTCTGTAGTAACAAATATCAAGGAGTCCCTTGAATGAGGAATCGTGTTCTAGTTTAGCTTTAGTTTGCAATGATCACAAGTACAAGCAAAGTTAGGAAACTGAGGATAGCACCAGAGTAAAGGGTTGTCCAGATTGAGAAGGAACATATACAACAGTTTAAATTGTATTATTAATTAAGCTTTACTGTCCTTATATATGTAATTACACAGCCCAAATTAACTAGACTGTTCAAACTTTAATTGTACTAACAATAATTTCATAGCTCCATATATGTGGTATGCTCTCTTTTGGCCATAAGAAAAATTTTGGTATAACAAGATACTGATGAGCTTGGATAATGAGGTATTTTCAGCAGGTTTAAAGTCAGAGCAGTATCAGTTCAGCTTGTTCTGTCCGTACTTTTAGCTTTGTAAATAATAATGAGAATTATATTCTCATCAGAACATTGATTAGAGTGCACAAAGTCCACTGGCAATGCCTTTGATTAGGACATTGATGAGACAGTGCATTGATTAAAGAGCTCTTGATGGGATTTATACTTGTCTACAGTTCAGCAAAGTTCCTTTGGCCAAAAAGATGAGAGTTGTGTTTTAAAACTGATTTTGTAACCTAAGAGATCAAGGTCCTGGTTGGTATGAAGAAGATGTTGCCCTCAGAGCCAGCAGCAGACCTCAGATGCCAGTCTGGATTTCTGCTGCAGGGAAAACACAACCTTTGTACCTGTAGAAGAAATTCAGTAGAAGTCTCATTTCACTAAAAGTAGAGAGAACAAATGAGTGCACAGCTCATCCTCAGTGTTCCTACCTGTTACCATGGTTCTATCCACATGGCAAAAATCCATGACCACTCATAGTGGAATTGCCACACCTTTCATCAGCTGAGCTCAGACAAACAAGGGACAAACTTTTTGAGTATGCTAAAAAAAGTATAGAAGGGAGGATAGGCTTATATA
>WAAE01018087.1:0-21115 GCA_013400495.1 Nicator chloris | reverse complement strand
ATATTTCCCTACTCCCTCCCCATGGCTGCACAAGAAACACCGCGCTCTTTAAGCAGCTTCCTTTCCCCCTTACTGATGTCTTGAGGAAATTTTTCCAAGTTTTGATAACTGCCTTTTGGCTGGACATTGAAGAACTGATCATTTGACTTCCTCCATTTCAGAATGTGGGTCTTTATTGGCCAAGCTTTGCTCCGCTATGTGAAGGTATATTATTGCAACTATAATAATTTCCCATTGTGGGGTATAAATCAGATGCATTCACATTGTAGAGTTTGCTTTTCTCAACCTCTTTCCATTCATGCTTGAATATCATTAGAAAGCAAGGAAAGCCTGTGTGTGGCTTTTAGGCAGCAAGTAAATATTAATGTATTGTGCTTTAACATGTAAGCTTGTCAAGGTCCTGCAATCGTAAAGTGATTTATAAAATGAAAAATCAATGTGAATAAACTCCAGTGAATACACACCAAGGATTTATCTGTAGCAAGGGGCAATGAGGGATCACCTTTTTGCTGTCTCCTACAGCTACAGAATATAGTTCTTCTAACAGGAAAACGTTTTTCATTACAGCCCATTTAATGCCACTGAAATCTGGCATCCCATCAAGTCAGAGAATTAAACAAAGCCCTTATTTGCAAATTCACTTCTGCTGTGATTTCACTACAATTGGTACTACTGCAGAATAAACATGCTGACAAATTGTATTGGGTCATTTAACACCCAAATGTAGCTGTTAATTCTTTAAAGGACAGACTTCAATTAGATGACATATTTATATGTTTTTGCATTCAAAATCACCTTCAAGGTTGATGTATACACTGAAAAATGGAAGGCTTATCTGCTAGAAGAATATTCATATACTACATATCCACAGTACAGAGCAAGTGGCTGGATCTGTGATTTAGCTTTGGGTCTGCTTCTGGTTAGAAAGCCATTGCTCTGAAATAGTAGGAAAATAACTGGTCTCCAATAAAAGCAAACAGGCTTGGAAAATACATTTCAAAGAGTACAAGGACAGAAATTATTGATGTAAAAAATAATCCTCCCTAAATCCACCGAACTAACAAATAAGCCAATCAAAGTCAAACAAGAAGAAAANAAACAAAATCAAAAAAGAAGAAAAAAAAAAAAAAAACCAACATTTTTTAAATGGATAGAGAACAGTCTTAGAAAGACTCAATTAAAAAAAATTAATTTCATATCTTTTTTGTCTCTGCACATTACCTTATTGTACTGGAAAGAAAACCCTGCAAACTCCTAGAATGGAAGATACGCTACCATGGCTGCTCCTAATTTCAGCTTTTATCAACATAAACTACAATCTGCATTATGACTGAATTTATAACAAGGTAGAAAAGTAGCCTCAGGATTGTTACTATAAAAGCTCAGCTGAAGCATTTATCTCTTTAACAGGAACACACCTAATGGAACTCTGTCAGAATCTGAACTATGAATCCCTAGATTCACTTTACTTCATAGTGGCTTAATCCTGTTTAGTGACAAAACCTCTTTCTTTCATCACCCTGGCTGTTGCAGGATCTTATTCTTTGTTTCAAGCCATGCAGCTTTTTGTTTTTCAAATATGTCTAGAACAAGAGTAGTACTGTGGGCAGAAAGAAACAATGTGGGAGAAGAAGAAGAGGAAAATAATCTTTACCATAATCTTTGATTAATTAATGGAAAAATCTTTGCACATGATTTCCTTGCCTGATTTGCAGAGTGCCTTTCACAACTCTCCAGCCAAATTAAGCAAATAGAAAATACAAACATGTTACAATAACAAGAGCAATAAACCTCTCTAACCCTTAAGCAGAGTAAGATAACCTCTCCTCATCTACCAGAAAAAATGACTCCTGACAGTTAGAAGGGCTGACAGACACTCAGAAATCTTTCAGAGTTCTCCAAGGAAAACACTGCATTTTCTTTGGTCTTCCTGGTAGAATAGAAGTCATTGATATGTTTCACAGTTGGTCCAAGCAGCTGCAGAGGAATGTGGCTGTGGAGATAATGATGTGGATTTGGTATAGCAGAGCCAGCTTATCACCATCCTCAACAATACATCTCCTGTACTCCATGTGTCACCAACAAGCTCTAATCCCAACTGAGACATGTAGATGCTGTTTAACATAAATAAGCACCCTTTATAAGCAATATCAAAGGCAGTTGCAATTCCAAAATTGAATCCATAACCTCAGAAATTATTAATTTCTGTGCCCTGTCCATCCTTCATTCTGACAGCCGAGACTGTCCTTTCACTCACCTTCATTCAGGTCTGATTCCCTTGACAGTGAAGTTCCCATACCAGGAAATTCAATCACATAGGATGAAGAGTAAGGGATCCCTAAAACTGGATGTTTAGTAAGCAGGAGCACCCAAGGGAACTAAATATTTTCAGCACTACCATGTCATGAGCTCTGGCTTCCACAACGGACTGCACTGCACAGGGATAGCTACTGGAGCTGGAGTCCTCATGAAGCAGAGCTTTTTAGCAGAGTGTAACCAGCTACTCCAGTGAATGAGGCACTCTGCCCCACCAAAGGCAAACAAGTGTCAATATTCACAAAAATTGTTTCCTCACTCTCTATATCTAGAAATATTTGGAAGTGATATCAATGTTCCAACCTCCAACCATTCTGTGATTCTGTGAATACTCTGGTAGGGCTGCTTTAAACTAATCCACCCGAATGAATTGGAGTAATCCTAAGAACACTTGTCACTGATTTTGTTTTTTGATTTCTAAGAATGCTTGTTACTAAGCCCAATACAATTTAAAGCATAAGCTTTCTTTGAGCCCAGGTATGCTTCCAGCCATCCTGAGAAGGAGGCATCCTTGTCTTTCCAGGGAGAAGATAGTCTGAGATGATTAGTTTTATAGTAGCTGCACTTCCCTGACAAAGTACTGTTCCGAATGAATTAATGGCATAATGAACAAATGAGTCATTTTCTGACACATTAAATTAAAACAAGGACTGGATTTATGAGCTGTGCAGTGGCACTCAGGGTGGCATGCTCCTTTAAAAACAATTTCTGTTTCTTTTTAAAGGGAAATTACAAAACTGACATAAGCTACCAAGACCTGAGAATTTAATATCTATTTATTTGATATGCTATGACTTAAAAGGACCTAATGGAATTGCAACTAACTTCCTTATGTTGCTTTGAAAGTATTAAGAGGGAAACATTTTACTGAAAAGAACAAGGGAGTTTAATGAAGGCAAAAAAACATGTATTTATTACCTTTCCACTCTGATTTCAGAGCAGGTAACAAATTCCATTTACATACTGTGAGCTGAGGAAACCATAAGTTACCAATAAATACAGTTTTGGACAACATTTGTTTTCCATTATTTTATCCATTAATTATCATCATAATATTCAAAGATGTTTGAATATCTTTGGAGTTGGGATTCCAAACCAGTTTTTGAAATTATTTAGGTGTTTAATCATTTCCAAATAGTCAGTTGATTAATCACTTCTGCTATGGGGTTTCATATGAAATTGCTTAATTATGTGGCTTATGTGAGCAATGAGCATGATACAAATGAAAAGTTCACAAAACCTTCAAAAAATACTTTTTTTGGTGAACATTTAAGCATAGCAACATCAATTATTTGATCTGTACCAATACTGCATTTAAGTCAGTAAAATTTCACACCTGCATATTTACAGAACATGATCAAGAAGAAACCTGTCATTATTGATATAATTAAGAATTTGTGGACAAATGCACCCCCTATTAAATTACATCCTTGCATGTTTCTCATTTATAAGGACTGCAGAAATGATAGAAAATTGAATGTTGTCATATGTTTTCTCTTGAAGAGAAAATAATGGAAAGGCAAGCAGGATAGATGTGTAAGAAAAGAGAATTGGGTGAGTGACTTTTTTTTCTGTTTTATATACAAAGTTGCTTTTTTTCCTAACAATTTTTTTTGCAGATATCTATGGAATTATGTCCCAGGCCAGCTTCCCAAGTTTATTGTTTTTAAAGCACTCAATTGAGTTCAGAATAGGACCCACATAAAAATACACTTGCACAAGGTGCCTTGGAGCATTTATGTGACAATCAGAGACATTCTATGGAAAAGAGATTAAAATATGAAATCTTTTAATCTTAAGGTTAGCTCCAGCTATTTTTACCTCAAATTGAAAGAGAAGGGGAGAATGAAACTATCTATTTATCTGTCACCAAAATGGTTGCAAAGTTGAAAAGCTAATAAATGTTAGAATTTAAGGCACTCTAAGGTGCTGGAATTCTGCTATCCTGTAGCTTCATTTTTCTGAATATGCTTACTTTTAGACACACTTTTGTCTAATCCTTTTTATACAGGTTTTTGCTATTCTATAATAACTATCATTTCCCTTTACAGAGTCAAGATGGATGTCTGCAGAAAAGGACCTTTCAAGCACTCCCTCTGAAGAAAAGAAAGTGTTTGTTAGAGGTGAAACATCCATGCTTCTCAGGATAGCACGAGCAAGTACAAAAATACCTGTGGGGACAAGTGAGGTCATTTCCATTCCCTTTTCTTTGGGTCTGTCTGTAACTTGAGCCCCCCTATAACGTCAACTCCGAAGAATGTGCTACTATTAGTGAATTATGTTACAATACTAGTGCTTTTCTTCTTAGACAGTCTGGTATCTTTAAATGATGTGTAACCTAGGAGGTCAAAAAAACCCCCACAGTTTAAGGAGAGGATGGGGCATATCTCCTCCTGCGGTCCCCTGGAAAATGAAAATTAAGCAAATATAAAACTGCTGGAACTTCATAAACCAGGCCATGCAGGTGTGTCCTCAATGAACCTTTACAGTGGATAAATGACGCAATTTGTTTTTCTACTTTTATAGCCAATGATGAGAATGAAGGCACATACCCAACTGTCCTAGAAAATGCATTTCCTCACTCATCCCCACTCTTAATGTTGGGTGCTGTGGTCTTCTAAGTATTACAACAATGTTTGGAAGAATGGCTTGATGCTTAGTTCTCATATGGAGCTATAAAAATCAAAACTGCCTTTGGAGTCTAAGCAGCTGGACAATAGAAGTACTTGGAAAAATACAGTCTTGCTTCTGTTTGAAAACAAAAGAGAAGGAAATAAAAAATCCCGATGGAAACATTGAAATTCCATGAAAATACCTTTTTGTTGAAAATAAGAAAATCTAATCCTCATCAAGAAATGGGTTTGTGTTTCTCAAATGGACTAAAAATATCTTTTAAATATACTGATAAAATTTCAATTGCAACTGAATCTCCCTCTCAGAAAATTGAGTGGCCTTCTCTAGAGCTTAGGACAGGTCACTACCTGAATGAGAAACAAAGAATAAGTTCTCTGAGACCAGACTTACATGCTAGACTGTGCAACCCTCATTCATTCTGGTGTTCCTGTGACTGAAATCTACCCATATGATGTCAGTGGTACAATTTATTAATAAAAATGTCACTTCAGCTTCTTGAAGATCCCTAATAAAAGTGCTGTGAACATTGGTATTCCATCTTGTTTGCTGCCTGGATCAATCCATGCATTCATCATGCAACTTCCATGTTGCAGGTGACAAAATGATGGACAGATTTAAAATTGTCTAATTGTTTCATTTTGATTTTGTGGCACTGAAGAGGTAAACGACAAAGATGAGCTTCCCATTATGATAGGAATAGCTGAGCTTGGCAAAAAAAGTGACTCCTAACCACATGTACCACCTGGTGAAATGGCTCTGTGATCTAATGGTGTTTTTCCCCCGCTGGGCACAGGCAGATACAGCTCCAAATATACCTGATGTGGCTCTGACATTTCATTTCATCACACTGCTATGTTGTGCCATGTAATACACTGCAGCAGAAGGATGTACTGGCATGACAAGCTGCCAGCTCTAATAAAAGTGTATAGAAATAGATGTGCTTTCAGCTGAGGAGGCAAACTCCTCGTTCATCCGGAGGTGTGCAAGGAGAAGACACTGCTGCCAACCAATGGCAGACAAGCCTGCTTCCTCCTCCCCCTGCTGAGCTGCTTTTCTTCCACTTCACCCCAAATCAGTCACTTTGCTCATGGTTCCCACAACACCTTGTGGTCAGATTTGCTGTTGTTTCCAATGTGTCCCTGGGTAAGGACAGCTTCTCTCTCCTGTTGCTTCTAACAAGCTAAAAACTTGCCCTCATTGAAAATGGGCCCTCTTAGGCTGTGTTTGTTCAGCAAAGACACTCAGGAAAGACTAGCAGAAACGGGATGCAGCAGGGAGATACATTCACTACACGAGGTAAAAAGAGAAGAATACATAGGAAATAGTAAAGCAGCACAGGTACTGAAGTTTCAGAGAATAATAAGTTTAGATGGCAGAGCAAATGGTAACTGGACTGGGATGGCCAAAACTTGAGTGTGTAAAGAAAATTTCCTGGTTCTTTACCTTTTCATGTAGCCCCAAAAGGTATATGTATTAAGGAAGACAAGGAGAGTTAAGGGTTCTTTTTAAACAAGCAGCGAGCCTATAGCATCTGTAGCTTCTCTGAGAGCTGGCAGTAAATTTTGGAGGATTTAATAAGAAATAACCTCATGTCCCCCACTGCCAAAGGCATTGGTAGTAAACTGAGTCATATTAAGTTAAAAGATTTGAGCTATGACTGCCCTTTTCAGAATCCCTTTTCAACGGATATATTTTTTAAAATGAAACTCAGCCGGGAGAATGAGGCATAATATGGCATTTTTAATATTCTCCCCTTTGGTAAATGGCCTGTGGTTGTGTTGAATGTTGTTCTTGCTCAATATTTAAAAATATCAGTGGACTTTTCCCAAGTGATGGCTCAGGAACTCAAGTACTCAGATCTCAACCTTCTTTGCCTGCATAGTCATCACCTGGATTCTTTCCAAATGCAACAGTCAGATTTAGAACTGAACACTTGGCATTCTGCAAACAGCTCCATACATCTTCTGCCATTTCAGAATGGTGACAGCTCACGAAAATTCACAAAAGATTACCAAATATGCCACCTATGGAGCTGTGCAACATCTATCCTTTTCCTTTGTTGAATGTCTGATCACAGGAATTTCTCCACATGGGTCTGGAAAATATTGCTGACCAGTCAACCAGGCAAATAAATTTTTGTAGGTGTCTTTCCAAAAATTAATTATCTCTGCATAAACTAATTTCTCAGTCACAGAAATTTTGAAAAAATCGAGCTTTTAAATTTATTTCTCAGGCAACATCTATTGAAATAACACTAACAATACCTTTGTGTTCCAAGTGAAATATTTGTACTCTGTTACCATTATATATGGAGGCTGAACTGCTTGGGACTTTCTAGCTTGAAGGGGTTACTGAAAAATCCAGAAATTCTGGAATACAAAAGGTAGAAATTCCACTGGATTAGCTGTATTTTGGTGACTGCAGTTCATTGCAGACTGGAAATAGAGAACTCTCCCCTTTAGACCTTTCCAGAAGATATAAACCAAATAGAAACAATTATTTTTAAGCTTGAGAGACAGGGTTTAAAAACAAAAAACAAACCTGATTTTTTTAATGGGATTTCAGTATCTAATTATCCCAGGTGTTTTTCATTGTCCCACCCAAACATGTCTGGTATGTATGATAAATTAAATTGCAAAATCCACTAATCTTTCAGTTACAAAAGGTGGTGTTCTTTGTGCCAGACATTATATTTAAAGATTTCCCAGTGTTGCTATTCTTGTCTCTTTTTTCTCCTTTGGGCTTTCTGACCCTTATTATTCTTTACCTGGAGCTCCCCTTTCCTCCAAAGCATAAAAGCAAAATCAAGTGATTATCAAAGTACCTAACAGCCACAACAAACAACAAGTTAAAGCCAAGTTGTTACACTCATAGGAAAGTGAGTGAGATTATTTGAGCTAGAAAAAATATATAAAGCCATGATAGAATTTTCTCTGACATGCTGAAGTGCAGCATTAATTTCAATTTTCAAACCTCTCTGTTTAATCATTATATGGCCCTTTGAGGATAGCTCTCTTGAAAATCCTATACAGAATTAGCATGCTGTCCTTTGTTTAGCTTGTTAAAATGCTGGTGTTTGCATTTTAAAGTATTCCTGATTTGTATATGGAGTACAGACTTCTTGTTGCTATAGAATTATTGATACTAAAAATAAAAAAGAAATTACAGAGGAGAAAAGACATGTCAAAAGACAGAAATTATTAAATAGCCAGAGTTGCCTTTCCAACCTGATTTAGAATACTTGAAATAAAAACTTGTGTCCACTGACCTTCCTTTCTCCTACAGCTTAGGAGATACAGATAGTGAGGAATGATTAACCAGAGGCTCCAGCAAAAAGTTAGGGTTTATAGTACAAACTCAGAGCCAAAGCAAAGACAACAAACAGAATTTCTGAAAATGCTTGTCAGAGAAGTGTACTCTGTAACTTCCACTGCTTCAGATGTGGAGATTATTCATGTGGCCTTATGTCAAGGAATTACCTCAGCTGCCTAAGGTAGCTGGGCAGTTGTCTTAGGCTGCCTCTCTGGTAAATGAAGAGAGAACTGTTACTGAAATGCAATTCCAACTGATCCAAAACAAAAAATTTCCTCAGTCCTGCCACTTTCTGAGATGATTCCATCTCTGAAGGAACTGGAGAGGCTTCTGAAAGAAAGCAGACAGATGAACCTGGGCATTGTCATTATCCTGCAGTACATAACGGGGGTAAAATAAGTTCTGATGTTTTCGCCTTGTAACAGCCTGCTATTGCAAGGCTAATATTGTTTAAGGACAATTTTTTTTGTGTTATTTGTTCAATCGTTGATGTAATGCTAAATAGAAAGGGCACTAAATATGTAATATTTTCTTGTGTTCTAAATAGACATTACAACCAGAGAGAGCACATATTACATTAAGATTATAGTAATCTTATCTTTCAGGAGGAAGTGAAATCCTGCCCAGGGAATCCTTAACGGATTCCATTACAAAAGACATAATGTGAGCATCAGTTTAACTTCAAATTTCCTGCTGAATGCTTGCTAGAACTCTGTCAACATATCTTTCATGTTTCCTTGCCTATTTGTTCTGCTCCTTCTTTTAATAATATCTCAGGAACTTGAAAATGAAATATGTTTTATTATTGAAATTGATTTTGCCTCAGCTTTTTTTAAGCAAACATTTTCTTGCTGTTGCAGTATTTCTTCAAAAGTGCCAAGCATCTGGCTACAATTTGGCTAGGGATTTTCAGGGGGCAAGGGAAGTTATGAAAAATGTGTTGGAAAAAATATAAGGAAATACAGAGTAAGTATTTCAATGCTTAGATTAGCCTTAAGACACAAAATAAGAGGGTGCTGCTCTGACAAGGTTACAGAGTGGAACCCTAATCCTATGACAGGTTTCATAAAGTTGAATTTAATTCTGCAGCTAAGATGGCTTTGAGAAAAACTAACAAAGTAAATATCTGCACACAAAATCCATTTTTCTTGTCAGCTCCCTTGAGGTACTGGAAGACTGCAATTAGATCAAGTCCCTTTTCCGGGCAGAGCAACCCACATTCTCTCAGCCTTTCCTCACAGGAGAGGTGCTCCATCTCTGTGGTCATCTTGGTGGTCTCCTCTGGACTCACTCCAACTGGTCCCTGCCCTTCCTGTGCTGGGCCCCCAGAGCTGGACACAGTGTTCCAGGTGGGATCTCACCAGAGCAGGGCAGAGGGGCAGAATCCCCTCCCTCCCCTGCTGCCCACACTGCTTTGGATGCAGCCCAGGACACACTTGGCTTTCTGGGCTGTGAGCACACACTGATGACTCATGTCCAGCCTCTGATTTCTGATGCTGAGTCTGGAATACTGAATCTGAGCCTCGTTGTTAAGAGAAAATGAGGCGACACATCACTCGACAGACTTCCCACATTATCGTCTATAAAGACTTCACAGTTCACTGGAGGTGAAAGGACATTAAGGTAGTGATAGATGCCTTGGAACTTGATATTTAGCAATTACCAATCATTTGAATGTGCCTGTTCCTGGGCATTATACCAGATTTTTGGCTTTATGCTCCAGACAGACAGAACATATCTCTGACTGAGAACGCCCGAGATATTTCCTTTATTTGTTTGGAAAAAGATACCACCTCACCTAAGCAGCTGCTGTGAGACAAGACATTCCTTTGAACTGGTATTAGTAAGCAGTGAGATGGGGTACTCTGAGACTATATCCTGGTATTCCAGTCGAAAATGCCTGTATATTTCTTGGGAAAAACCCTCCTAAAATACTAGTCCCATACAAAAATCCTTTCCCATGAGAGAGAATATTTTGCAAGACCTTTCTCTGTGGTAGTGGCTAGAGTAGGGCTGAGTTGAAGGAGCTGTTCTGGTTGTCAGGTGGTTTTTGTGGAGTTACACCTGGAATGAGTTGTCTCCACTGTGACCCCTGAGCAATACCCAGATGATGAGTAGATAAGCCTGTCATTAGCATCAATGAGCTAGGGAGGGAAAGGGAATTGCTCCAACAGTAACCAAGGGATTGCAGAGTTGCAAGATATATAGGAGATTCATCCAACAACTCATACAACATAGTAGAGCACAAATTAAAATCTCACTCCCAGCCAATAGGTCTGGGCCCACTGCATGGTGCTATGCATCTTCCCACCGTTAAAATGTTCCTCCTTGACTTGTTTCTCTCCATCACGGTACGTTGTATAATTTCTTGATACAAAGGATTTTCAGAGTAATGATCATTTACCATCTTGCTCAGGCAAAAAGATTCGTTTGAGATACAAGCTTCTAAGCACTTCATAAATACACATTCCTCAAAGCCATTTCCTTCCATATACCTCTTTCCCAGGACAGCAAAGCAGGGGGTTGTGTGCTAACAGGGTTGGGAATATAGAAAACATATCCTGTGAGTTGTAACCATTGTGTGTGCTGCTGTGATGTAATTAAATATCCCGCATCCCCAGGGCTTTGGTACTCAAGTGTGTGAATAAAACATAACTCTTAGCAAAGTAATGCCTTTGTGAAATGGAGGGAGTATAAAGATAAATTGTGGTCCCAGGCCAATTACTTCATTCATATTATTTCACTCAAATGTGAAGCCCATTGCCTTTTCCAAATTAATTGAATATTTGCATCCTTAATTAGAGTCACTATTAGGGAGATTAAATGGTTTTGTTTTTCACAAAGGACAATAGCATTGTAAACCTGCCTTTGAAACTACCTCTCATTCTTGACCTTGGGGAAAAAGACAAACACATATACCATTCACATACTGCAGCTGACACACAGCCCATGCAGGAGACAGGATGCTATGGTAAATGTATTGGGGCCATGAAGGGAAGCTGGAAGCTCAGAAATGCAGAGACAAGCTCAGTGAATAGTGGATTTTTCTCTTCTTCATTTTCTTTCTTGTTGGCTGATTAAACAAAACAAAACAAAACAAAACAAAACAAAACAAAACAAAACAAAACAAAACAAAACAAAACAAAACAAAACAAAACAAAACAAAACAAAACAAAAACAAAGAAGCAAACAGTACTTTGCCATTTAAATTTCTGTGTTTGTGGATAGTCTCTTGCAAATGAGAGAATGTCTTCCTTTCCTAACCTAATGATGCATCTTAACAGGTTTTGGCAATTTGGATGTGTTTCAAGCCAAAAGGTTATTTCTTCCTGTCATACCAACTTAAAGTCCAGAACCTGGGTATCAAATGATTTCTTGCAAATAGTATTTATTTTTATTCGGTTTTTAAATCCAGCATAATTGAAATTTTGTTGTAAAAAAAAAAAAAGCTTTTAAAGCTTATTTTAAATGCACCCTGAACTAAAAATGTCTGAAAGAAATTATAAAAAAAACCTTTTTTTTTTTTAAGTGAAGACAAATAGGTGATTTGCAAACATCTTATTTTGTGGAGTGTGTGGATGCTGGAAAGTCAAGAGGTAGAGAATATAAGGGTTTTGTTTGTTCTGGATGTTCATTAGAGGAAACATAAATTGATGGGACTGATAGGGAATTACTCTCTGGAATGTTTATCCACACCATGGAATTACCCTTGAGAATGTTTATCCATACCATGGTTCAGATGCTCTTTTTAACTGCAAGTTCAGTTACAAAACTGAAGCACTGCAATCCTCAGTGAAGTGATGATTAGTAAAGTCAGGCTAGTTCTGCCATAACTTCACTGTGAACACTGGGACCTAATAAAAACTCCTAGGGAAACTTACCCTGAAATGAGGTTTCTCCACTGGAAAATATTTTCATCTTATTTTTCATGGAACATGCTATATCTTATATCCGTCTTCAACAAACAATATTAGCTTAGGAAGAGTGGAGAAGGGAAAATACACCCACACTGATACTCACAAGCACATGGTATCTTATGGAAATGCTTTACTTTCTCTGTGGCTTAGCTGCAAACCAAACAAAAGTAACCCTCTCAGAAGTGCTTGCTTCTGCAGTTTGCTGCCATGGGTCAGGTTAAGCTGGAAAACAGGAATTTTAATTTACTCCCTACTTGGCTGTATTCTTTGAGGAATTAAGCATACTTTCATGTGTTACATGATCCACTGACAAGTATAGATTTGGGATCAGTATCAAATGTCTGGAAATTTACTGACTGACCTGAAGGAGAGAAAGAGGGAAGATGATGACTGGGAATATTCACATGCAAAGGGTATATTTTGAAGCACTGCTACTGATAAAGAGATAAGGTGCCAGAAGTCTCATCACCATGCAGAAATTCAGTGGCTACATCTCTTGGCTTTGAAAAATTATTAATACCAAAAGTATTGTTTCCTTCAACTGTACCTGTCAAGCCAGAAAATGTAGCTCTGAAATGCCAATGAGTTTGAGACAATCACTGGAAGCACATTCCCCCATGTGGGCCAGTTATTTCTGGGTCTGAGAGATTTTAGCCTGCTGGCCTGCTAACTTTCTCCCAAGAGAGAAATTCTTAAAAAAGCTTCTTCTCAAAACAAATCCTGGCAAAAAACCTGTCCTTTCTCAAAACAATCTTTCTCCAGGTAGTGTTTTGTTTTTCTAGTTCTCAAAACATTTTAGCTGTTTCTCTAGTTTAACCAATGGGATTAGAGAGGTGTTGTTCCTATTCCCCAATCATTTAAGCCTGTATCAGNTCAAGTTAATGTCTTGGAAAAAGGATGTCCTTCAGCTTCTCAAAAAAGTTCTTTTTAAGGAACAAGATTTTTTTCTTTCAGCATGGATCTTAGGAAGGTGTGTGATGAAAAAAGTTCTTTCACAGAAAAAAAGCAACACGTCGCTTGCAATTGTTAAAAGGCAAATAAATTTTTTAAAAAATAGTTCCTTGGTTTTAAAGAGAAACTTGAAAAGTGAAGAGTCCCTCCTTTTAATCCAATCTAGGCATTAAAAAGCTCAGAAATTATGTTTTCCTTCCCCTGTAGAGTATGATTTTTACTTTCCCCACTCTTAAGGCCACACCAGAAGTAGTGTGGGTAGTTCTGGGATGCCCAGTAGGACAGAGACAGGGATATTCTGGAGACAGTCCAGTGAAGCTGTGCAAAGATGGTGAGGGGACTGAAACACCTCTCATATGAGGAAAGGCTGAGAGACCTGGGACAACTCAGCTTGGACAAGGGAATGCTTTGGAGGGGATTTTATCAATGTGTGAAAACACATGACAGGAGGGTGTAAAGACTGTGAAGTTGGGCTTTTTTCAGGGATGGCCAGAAGCAATGGCACAAAATGGAACACAGGATGTTTCTCCTGAGAACCAGAAACAACGTTTTACTGTGAGGGTGACCAAGAACTGGCACAGGTTAACCAGAGAGGCTGTGAACTCTCCATCTTCCATGATATTCAAAAGCTGTCTGCCCTACCTAAGCAGAGATGTTGGACCAGATGTTCCTTCCATCCTGGAACATTCTGTGAGAATATGGTTACAACTTTTGCCACCCTGTATATTTCACCATCTGCCAATTCCTTCTCTTAAGCAGTAACAGTTCAACACTGTTAGATGAGGACCGAGACAGCAAAATAAGTGAGATTCTGGCTACTAATCATCACAGGTGTCACAAGGCCAGTGACACATGTTATATCTTAGGGATGTCAGCCTATTTAAATTTAACCCATTTGTACTGTGATTTACACATATGAGATCTAATGTAACTATAGACAGTTCTGGATTTTGGAAGGCTAGGTTCAGTCGGGGCTGGGACACGGGTTACATCCACCTGCCACAAAAATATGTTCTTCAAATATTGCAGAAGAAACAAAATGCTTAAAACTGCTTTCTTTCCCTTTAAACATGTAACAGAGCATGAAAAAAAAATTCCCTACCTGTGTGAAATTTGAAGAGGGAATCAGATCATTAGAGTGACACATTTCAACAAATATATTTAAATTTAGCTTAAAAATAACTTTGAGCACTTTCAAAGGCAATTAGGCTTCCTTGTTTTTCAATGTACTAAGTGTAGAAAAAGCAGCATAGCCATTTATTGCAATGGAAACACCCCCTGCCTCCCCACACACACCCCTTCTCCACCTGCTTTGCTGCAATTGAATGTCAGGGATGGGGACATGTAGTGACTTGCCAGGATAAAGAGAAAAAGGAGATGTACCCTTCTGGATAAAGAGCTCTTCTCTTAAATTGCTCCTCTTAGACACTAGGTGATGATTTGTTTCAAAAGCTTCAAAGGTCAGAGTCTAAAATTATCCATATCCAAAGCAGAAGTCTTTTGGAGGGAGTTTTGATGCACAGATTCATAAGCATCTGGTTTCTAGGGCAAAACTTGGATAGCAGTTGTATAAAGATAACAACCTCTTGAAAATTAGGGAAGTGCTAACTACTTTTTCCTCCTCTCTAGGTCCTAAAGACAAGAAATCATCTTTCTCCAGATCATACACTTAAACACGGAGTAGATGTGTTTAGCTAACAAAAATGCTGATAAAGTTTTGTTTTTCAGTCTTAAGTTTTGGGGAGTTATTTTGTTACCATAAAGGGGGTATCTTACTTCCACTTACAAATGCTGAAGTACAGAAGAGGAAAACAAGAGTTTTATTTTACAGGTTTGCTCTTCCAAAGTTTAGTGTAAAGAAAGATAATATTTAAGCCATAAAAAAGCTTAAAATGATTGTCTTCTATAAAAGGTACTTTTTAGTGGATCCTGAAAGAGCTGAATGATTTTTTTTTTAAAAAGCTTTGGTTTTGTACAAATTGTAAGCTGAAGTAAGGCACTGTATTGGATTTAGAGTTTTAGTTTTAAATATTGAATAACTGTATGTGTACAAGGATTATTAATAGAAAAGATGATTAAGAAATATATTGCAAGCTTAAAGGAAGACTGCTACAATGTTTGTGATGTGCTGAGGCCCATTGATTTTCTATAAAAGAAATGTAGACAAGGGAAATTAATATAACTTGCAGATAAGAAACAAAAATATTTTTAAAATCTCTAAGTAGATCCAGAGATTTCTTTGGAAAATGCTTGATGTTCAGCTGTTCCCACTGCAGTGGGTAGTCATGTAGATGTGGAAATCACTTTAATTTTTTTTTTAATATCTGTGGATAAAGTTACATCCAGGATAACAGGTGAAGACAACAGCCTTTCTCTGGTTACTTATGCACAATATCATTCCTTGGTATTCCTGATTCTTTTGCCTCTGGTCTAGGATTTGCTACAGCCCAGTGCACTCCATCTCTTTGTATGCCAGCCACCGCGCCTCTGTCACACGAGTCACCCCAGGGCATGGCTGTGCCTCTGAGCTTGTAACCTCCCTTGAATAAGGTGTGGTTTCCATGCTCTTTGCACGTGTCCCGTGGTCACCTGACTCAGTTCCATCTTTAAGACAAGAAATTCAGCCCTTTGCAATCTCACCTTATGTTTAATGAGTTGGTGGAAAAAAAGTGGCCGTGTTTTTCCATAACTCCTCTGCTGACACATCGTACACTAGCTAAATCCAATGCTCACTTACTTCATTTTCTCTTTTTCTTTTAGCCAGAAAAGCTCAGCACTCTTATCTGTGAGGAAGGAAGTGGTTTAGTTTTCTTAGATCCATGCAATGCACTCAGAAGATGTGCACAAAAATGCTTGATGTGCCTCTGTTTGGCAGAATCCTATCTTACATCTTTGTCTGTCCTACACAAATTGCTATCTGGAATTTAGAATTCAGCTAGCAGGAGGAAATGCAACATTCTCACTGCAGGAAGAGACCCTTAAAGGTGGAAAAGCTGATCTGATAGGGGAGTGATAGCATGACAGCAAACAGCAGGATTGGAATAGCTAGATATCCCTAACTTGGTCAGAACTGCCTTTCTTTCTTATGGACAGAAATTGAGGTTACAGAACTAATCCCAATCTTAATCCTATTTAACAAAACAGTCACTGGATTTGTTTGGGCCAGAATTTTATTCTGATTCTTTTCACAGTGGAAAATAGGACCAAGAGGGCTCTTTATGCAAGCTGTCTGACTTTTTAGTGGCTAAAGGCATTTGTTGTTATCTTTGCTTTAGAGAGGAATGTTTCATCCTAAACAATAGACTGTGGTTATGAATTATGTACTCTATTGTCTAAGCTTCTGCTACTCACTTCCGTAATAACACAGACCCTCATTATTTTCCCTTTGCCTGAATTCCAGAAGGTAAAACACTTCAAAAAAATCTCAGATAAATTCCTACATGTATGCCCCAAAAAGTAAACTGTCCAGACTGATGAGAATTATTAAAAGCAAAGTCCTCAGTGAATATAAATGAGAATTGCATTATTCATTATATTTGAATGGCATTATTTAATAATTATACAAAAAATTAGGAATTTGTTCAATGTAAATTTGCCCAGAGCAATGTTTCACAAATTTCTGGCACATAAGGTTACTGTTAAATTTCTGTTACTATGACAATGTAAAACAGCCTCCTGCTCCTATGGTTTTTTGCTAGTGTTCTGGTGTTTCCAACTTGATTAAAAAATAAAAGGTGTATTCCATTGTAGTGAAAACATTGTGAAGGACCAGTGACATGGCCACAGAAAGCATGACACAGACCAATATCTTGAACATAGGCAGCTGTTGCTTGCATTTTATAGTCCAGCAGACCATGAGCCTTTCTTTCTCCTTTCATTGTTTTTTAAAGAATTTTTTTCATTTTTTAAGCTTCATTTTGCTATTTGGAATACGAGCAAATTTTCATGCCAGTTCTGAACAGAATAACAATTTTGCAGACAGTGATTTCTGAATTCTCAGCTTCAGATGCTCTAAAGGAGGTTGCTTTTTCTCAATACTTGTTTACTACAACTCTAAACACAAGACACTTTTGAATATACCAAGATACTAGTATTTGTTGTTGTTTTTTGTTGTTACATAACTCTTTGGTCTTCAGGTTTGCCACTCTCCATAGCACACCATTCTCAAATGGAAATTACACACATATATTTCCATTCAAGATAAAGACAGAGAATATTACATGTCATCTGTGTTACAGGATTATGCATATGCTGAGGTTTTTGTGATTTTTTTCAGTGATGTCTTTTAAAAAACAGGATGCTTGGTTTTTTAAGTATTGTTTCTAGCTAGAGACACAAGCTGATGTTCTCCCTGCTGTGTAAGTTTTTCAAGTCTGTCAGCTTGTGTGTCAGATTTTGGCAGAGGTGGTGTCTTATTCACGGATCCAAGAGAAGCTTTCCCATGCACATTTCTCTTCATAGTTTGTATGAGACAGGAGGAGCAACGGCTTCACAAAAGTTAGAGGAAGATGAACATTTATAATAACAACAACAGCAATAATAATAATAATATACCTGAATATGTAAAAAATTGTTGGATTTTTTTCCTATTTCATTAACAGCTGAAGGAACTATGATTTTGTTGGTCTCTGGCAGCCACTCTGAAACCCCTTGCTGGGCATAGACTGTCAGTTCACAGAAGCAATCAAAGTGCTTAAAACTTTCTAGTTCCTAAAACTGCTTATAGAAGATGGACAACTAATTGTGAGACACAAAATGAACTGTTTTGCTCTGGTGAATTCATTATTAAATATCCATCAGCTTTTAGCTTTAGAATGACAAAGCACTTGGTGAAATCTCCTGATGCTACAACATGTTTTTTGTCTGCTTATTAAAATCATGTGGTGTTCGTGTCTTCAGCTAAGTTTCCCAATTTTGGAATGCCTTTTCTTCAGCAGCAGAACAAAAGTTTTTTATGTAAATATTCTGTTAACTGAAAAGTCTATCAAGTAATGTACTTCATGTTGAAAAGTCAATAGGTTTAGTTTCATTTTTTTAGGGTTTTCTTAATATTGTTTTATAAATATGAAGTCGAGAAACTACTGAAACCAGTTATTTCAAAACAGAAAACTAGAAAGTTTTGTTCCAGAAAGATGAAAATAAAGTGTTGTTACCTATCTAAACAGTTTTTTCAATTTTCATTTCAGGAAACAATTTAAGAAAACACTTTACTTTTGATGAACTGTTTTGTTGGGTTTTTTTAATAAGTTTATTGCAGGAAGAAACATCTGACTATATATATATCAATAGGAAGAAATACAATTTTCACGAAGGGAAATGTGTTGAAGAACCATTATATATCTCAGAAATCATGTATGGAGAGAGGTGCAGGCATGAGTGAGGAGAGAGGCCTTTCTACAATGACCATCTGTAGGAGCACTATAAATTTTAACTTTTGTTTGAGGAAAACAAAACTCAAAACACACTCACAAAACAGTAATAACAAACCCTCCCACGTGCTTTTCTCTTTATTGCAATGATTTTGATAACACAGTCCAAATACAAGCTGACTAATGGTTGCAGAAACTTAAATTTAGCAGCTCAGAAATGAGACAGGCTTTGCAGCCTGGTGCAGTTTCAGACTGCCCAGAGCTAAGCACTCCTCACAGCATGACCAGCTGAAGGCTCAGAACATCCAATGCAACAGGACAAGAGCTCCTCAATGCATTCTAGTTGAAGGCAACTGGGCTAGTCAAGGCTACTGTTTTAGAGAGCAAACACTGCTTTCTGCCAAAACACTCCCAGGAGCATCAGCAACACCAGATCTTAATAAATTTCACAGACTCTGCTCCTGCAAATAGAGCACTGATCTTTTTCAGTTCTCTGTCACCAAGTAAGGATGTGTGAATAAGGCCTTGTGTGGGGAGAACCGTGGTTCCCTCACTATTCCTCTCACACACAAAGGCATCAAAAGCGTTGATTCACTAGCTGAGCAGCTCAGTAACCAAAGCCTAGGGATCTGTGGAGATATTAGCATAGAGAGCCAACAGCCATCCTCCTGGATTTCTGGTATCTGTGGAAGTAAGAAGGTTGTAATGTAATTTTGCGTCATTCTCAAACTTCATTAACTTCACTACATTCTGCCAGATTTTTCTTCTAGATCATTAAGTTGACTTCAGTAAGTTTGGTGTACACCACTTTTCCTCTGCTAATCCAACAATTAATTTTTATTTTCTTCATGGACACTGTTAAGGAACCTATATTTCTTTTTGCAATATGCTCATGATACAGGATGCCTTTGCTTATTAGTCTACAAACATTTATTGTGCTCATTTGTTTACTGATGCATACGTTGTCTGGTTTTCCAGGGAATGTTTTTGGATTAGAAAATCCCATTCTGCCCTTTCCTAGAATGCCACAGAGGAACTTCCACTGATGTTCTGCATGCCTTAGACTTCCAGACTATACAGCAGGCCTGGATTTAGGTAGGACATCACTGAGATATTCAGGATCTTTGATCCTGATATCTGCAGTGCTACAGGAGTCACCACATCACAGCACCAACCTGGCAGCCTGCCTGTGTCATCTCCACAGGGAAATGGGAAATTGGATGAGTTCCTGGCTGCTCTTGTTCTCAGTGGCTTGGCAGATATCTGCCCTTGGCTGGAGACAGGCAGTAAGAACATGTTGAAAACCAGACTTGCTCATGTCTCCAACATGGCCAGTGCTGAGGTCCCGTTGCCAAAAGATGTCTGGCTGCTTTCTGCCCCTCTCTTCTGCCTCTCTGTAGTGTGGCTGGCTTGGAATATGCAATTTCAAGCTGTTTGCAGTGGCTGGTATAAAACTGGTGAGTACTGTGTGCTGCCTGTATGCTAGTTGCCAGCTTTTTGCCTGAGGCATCTGTGGAAATATCTGGGCTGGTACAAAAACCTGAAATAACAAGCTCTTTAGGAAAAAAAAAATAATTAAAAAATTCAAAAAAACCCCACAATACCAAAACCCCAAACCTGAAGACTCATTAGATCTACTGACCACCTAAAGCAATGTAAAATTGAGCCTTCTTGTACTGGCATGATTAATGGAATGAAATTGAGCAAGTCCAGGTGCCAGGTTCTGCATCCAGGACAAAGCAAGGCCAGGCAGAAGTGCAAATGGGGAGAGGAGTGCCTGGAGAGCAGCCTTGCAAAAAGGGATTTGGGAATATTGGTTGGCAGCAGCTCAGAGTGAGCCAGCAGTGTGTGCACCAGCAGCCAAAAAGGCAAACCCCATCCTGGGGCACAGCACAAGCAGCCCATCAAAAGAGTGATTATCTCACCATACTCAGTGTTGAGACAGTCTCACCCTGAGTGCAATTCTGGGCCCCACAGTTTAAGAAGGGTGTGAAGATCCCTAAATGCATCCAGAGGAAGCAAAGCTGGTGAGAGGGCTAGAAAGCAGAGCAATAAAGAGAAAAATATCAAGTGTTTCAGCAGACCTTTTCTTTGCCTTCTGCCTTTATACGCCCTTATTTATGTACAGACATATTTTTTAATTAATTGTAGCTGAAAAATATTAAAAAATGGTGGGTGGACAATTTATAATAGTAAAACCAAGACACAAAAAGCTGGTTAGAAGTAATTGTCTGAAGAAGAATGTCTTCCTGGGTTCCATTTCGTGTCTGCAAGCCAACTCACCTTGGATTAAGTGTCTTGCTCAAGTAGAGCATCTGACTTCTGCCTTTGGCCCAGTATAAAACAGCAAACATATTTCTGAGAGTGTAAATATTCTAAGATGCTACTTCACCCTTGTCACACACAGGTCAGAACCCACAGGTCTTCCTATTAGAGTGATCCTTAGATAGGCAGCTTCATTAGTACTTTTAGATTTATTGCTTAAATTAGTATTCATTAGGTCTCTTCCCCAAAGTCTGAATCTTTAATTTAGTTGTAGATGTCTTCGTGTTGCTACAGGTCTTGGTTATGAAAGGCAAGTGTGTTCATCTAAACAAATATTCTTTGTAAAGATGC
>WAAE01018085.1:2146-183832 GCA_013400495.1 Nicator chloris | reverse complement strand
GACATCTGTGTTATTTTCCTTACTATTAGTGATGCATTGATTTATTATTTGGAGGAAAAGGTCTGTACCAGTTTTGGAAATGGTACTTAGTGTTGAGAGATGAGCTGACCTCTGCATCTTGAGCAGGAAGTATTTGTGCTTTGTGATCTGTCAGTGATAAGAAATATGAAGTTGGCCTGAGACCTGTATTTCTGAATCAGTCATGAGTTAGATGAAAATTCCAAGTTGTTGTAATAAGTGATCTTTTTAGTTTTTTTTTTTTTTAATCGTTGACTCTTTTCTTCTTTCTTTCATCTTAGTTCTCAAACCTATCTATTTTTGGCCTACATTTGAAATGTTGAAGGTTTAATGTTTTATGTGAAATACCATATGCAGCTTTCAATCCTCTCCTTGGCTATAATGTTTGCAGAGGCCTGTTAGAACAGCTGTCCTGTGGAATACCTCTATTTTTAGTTTATTAAATACTCTATTGTCATGATGCAAAAGGGTGGAGGTTTTATTTGGTTACTGTTTTCAATTCAGTTACATTAGGAGTAGATTTGATTTGGTAAAAATCTGTAATAGAAACCAGCAAGTTGCTTGGGGCAGGGAAGATGGAGATGAACTTTCAGAAATTGAGTTTGCTATCCCCTAAGTTTTAAGTACCAAGTCTTATACCTTCTTTTTGCTGTAGGATTCTCTCTTTTTTTTGAGGAGGAGGAGGATCAGGGAGAATTAAAACTACAGAGTACACTATAGCCAGAGTATTTCAAGAACGAGTTTAATCACTGTTTGAAACTCTTCATCTTTTTCCTTTGAGATAGTTCCGGGAAAAAAAAACAACCTTATTCAGGATTGAGTGTGTCCTTCATTGAATAATGAAGCTGAGTAAGGTCTTCTGCCAGCTCTGTGATCTTGCACATTGAGTTGGGAACTACAGGGAGGATAAAACTTTGTATTCTTGACATGAATGTAAAAAATAAGAGGGTAGGGGTAGAGAAAAACATCCTCTTGCTCTGGAAACAGAAGGAAATGAATATAAAGCAGAAATGTCATCTACAGTCGTGCTTCTGTGGTTTGTTTTGGTTTTTTGCAGGTCACCAGTAAGTAATTTAAGAGAAAATTCCTGTGTCTTTTTGTGTGGTTCAGCTTGACATTAAATCTGCAGTCTGGTTTCCATCATGGCTCTCTGTAGCTACATTGTAAAATTCTGCTCATTCTCCTTAGCTGCGAGCCAGCATTGTGTGGACTTGGCAGTTCCCATCTGCTTTGCCCTTGGTTCTCCTCATGGTTTTGTTTGGAGTCAGGCAGCTCAAACAAAGGAGCAAGACAGAGTAGGTGATGCCAGTGGTAAAATGCCAACTAAGACCTGAGTATCAGTCCTTTGCTTTTAAGTTGTGACCTCCCAACAATTGGCAAATGCTATAGAAATGCATTTCCTCATGGAAAGGTAGGAGAGTCTGTATACCAGTGAGGTTTATGCAGGTCTCCATGCAGTGCACAAATATGCCTTGATTGCCCAGACTCTTCATGCATAGGGATCTTTTGGACTGCATTAAGGGCTTTACACATAGAAAGCTCAAAAGAGAGAAACTTTTAGTCTTGATCTTCACAGCTAGTGTTAGGGAGGTGGCACTTGTGCTGTTTGTTATACCTGATTAAAAGGAAACCGTAGAAAAGTTTCTGCTTATTTTATCATGAAACAGCTTTTCAAGGAATGTTTTAAAAGGGTGCATAATGCTGACTTTCATTAATTAGAATGGTTCAGAGCATTCATGTTACCTTTTTTCAAAGCAAGCATAAAGTCAAGCCCTTCACACAATGCCTTTCTCCAAAAAGGAAAGCATAAATGCTGGTTTGACTTGCAAATGGCAAGTTCAAAACAAAATCAGCAGTTGCAGTAAGTGGCACAGTTTTTAATGGTTTTTAGTATTCACCAGAAAGGCAATGAGATGGGGTTTGTTACAGCTTTCAGATAACTTAGGCTTAGGTGGACACCTTGAGTGCATTATCCAAGGCTTTGGGAGTAACACAAGTTTAAAGAAATCACCATCCCTGTTTTCTTGTCTGCCTTAAAGCTCTCCCTTGTCCGTAAGGGTGAAGCTTGATTCAAAGTTTTGACTGACAGTGGTACTTTGCATGGAACTGCACAGGTAGTAGGTTTCTTGCTTTTCTTACTCCATCCCTTTGGAAGTGCTGAGTTGACTTGGCTGTGTTTGTTTGTCGAGGGCAAAGTGGACTGTTCACTGAGCCCTCTGCTTTGGAGGGAGATCTTATGTAAAACCCAGAGGCAGCACAGTCTGGTTTCCAGTAGGGATCAAGGGCCTCTCAGGGAAAATAATGGTGCAGAGTCAGCTCCTTCTAACGTTGGAAAAGTGCATGGAAACCTTTCTGATGGTGGTTGTAATTTTTTTTTTTAAATATTATGTATAAAGCATGTTTTTAATTGATCTCTGTGTGTCTCCCATGTCCATGTGTTCTTTAGCAATGATATAGCTAGGCCTAGAGGCTCTTTCAGGAATGTTTTTCTCCAAGTGGGGCAAAACCCACAGTCCTGGGTAACCTAAATGCATTAACCTGATCCCTGGAGAGACCATCATCATCCCAGTGCGTCCATGTATAGCTTGTGTGCTCGTAGGTGTCCCTATTCACAGCATGGAATTGATTGAAGTGAGTTCTGGAGCTGTTACATACCATTTCTAGACTATTCAAAACCCATTTTCTTCAGTGTGATATGCAGACTGAGTGTCATAAAGCCTATGACTGTCCTGAGCACTGGGGAAGGGGATGCTGCAGTATCCACCCAGAGGGCTCAACCTGCCAGGTGAAGCCTCTTGTAAAGCACAAATGTTATCATAGAATCTTCCTTAATTTGTTCCTTTTCTGAAAAAACAAAACAAACAAAACAACCTTTATCGGTTTAGGCATTTGTTCGACATTTCAAGGTTGATTATGAACCATTGTTGTAAAAATGACAACTTTGAAAAATAAAACCAAAACCTCCTAAAAATCCAGAAATGTTTTCTTAACACACCTTTGTATGGAGTCTTTCAAAATCTTTTCTGTACCAACAAGTGTGTCACGTCAAATTTAGATCAAGGGCTTTTTATAATGGAAATACTTTAATGGTTTTTGGAAACTAGTTGGGGCAGTCTTTATCTGTTCCTTTGCTGTGCTGTTGTTGTTAGGATGCAGCAATGCTTTTAAAAGCATCAGAAAAATAATGGTTATGAAATATGGATTGCTACATCTAGTAGTTTGAGCTAGATATGGAGACAAACCCACTTGAAAGCAAAGAAGTTTTGGGAGGGGAGCTGTTTGCTTGAGTTTAAGAACAACAAAAAAGTCTAAATAACTTACTTGATATTTTATTTCCAGTCCTGCTTGAAATTACTTTTTCTGTCTGGGTTAGAATGATAAAGCCACACACATAGTCCTATGTGCAAATAATTCTTGGATATGAGTGCAGATTCTTGTTTGCAAATGAAATTCCTGGGGGAATGTAGAAGACAGATTTGTATTGTATGGATTAACTACTATATATGCATGCTGTACTTGGTATAATATATATTAAAATCCATTTCACAATGCAAGTCCAGTGCAGTCTTAGTTCACATGCTTGTCAGCATTTTTTAAAGGATGAGAAAATCTGTATCAGTGTTGGGACTCTCTTTCTCCTGTGGAAGAACAGCTTCTCTCACACTCTTCTCTCTGACACCCAATAGGCCTAAAGCAGTGTGCAAATGTACCAGTACAAAAGGAAGCAGAATTTTGTTCCTGGGCATTGATTCATTTGTTCATTCAGAAACTACTGAAATTGGTACGAATCAGTCTACCAACCCTCAGGGGTTTCAAAATAGGGCTAAGTTCTCTTTTTCCAATCCTGCCGATAATCACATGTTAATTAAGTTTGCGTTAGTTCTGTTTGATTTTTTAAAACCTCTAGAATTGGTTTCAGAAGCTAATCTGTTTCACTTCATATATTATTTTAGGCTTTTTTTTCTTAAGTTGGAAAAGTCACACATTTTACCACAGTTTTTCCCTTCTTAGTCACCTACTGATGAAGATGCAAGAAAGAAAAAAAAAAAAGCTTTTGTAGATACAGAAAAATCCTTGAAATTTTGAGGATCTTAAGTGGCCTTTGTTTAAGAGGAGGAGACATTAGTCCCTTCTCACCCAGTCTCAGCCCATCCATGTCACTAAATGTGCTGCCTGTTACTGTGTGTAGTGTTGAATTTCAGCTTGATTTCCCCCTAGGACTTCCTGCAATGCCAAGGCCTCCCACTGGCCTTCTGGAAGGATGTAAATGAATTCCATTACTGGTTCCTAAGACTGGTCAGGTTTAAATTCGTGTTTAACTGTGATGCCTTCCTGATAGAAATGAACGGAAGCCTTGAGGATTCTGAGAGGAGTGTGATGTCTGCTTGCCTCCTTCCCCGTGCCCACCTGCCTTGGAGCCTGTGTTGGGCTTTGGGTCCATACCTCATGAACAAGTGACAGAGTGGCTCTGCTCACCTCTGTGTAGCTGTGCCAAACTGGCATGGGGTGGGATCTGGCTGGCAGAGAGCTCTAGAGCTGACCCTTTGTAAGGGGCAAGAATGCCCTAGAGCAGAGGAATCTGCAGCCTTGCAGGTGGTAAAGAAGACATCAGCAGCCAGTTTTATGGCTGTTGGACCCACATGGGTGTGCTCAGAGTTGAGCCAGTGGTTAAAAAGTTTTGTTGTGTTTTCCCAGTTTCATGCTGATGATTCCTTCCGTGTCTCGTCTATAAACAATTGTTTGAATGTACATACCTGTACTTTGCCTACTGAGCTGTTTCAAAGCTAGCTGCTGGTGGAGAGGTTTGAAGTAGAGCTGTGATGTAGGCTTTTACCCTTGCAAACAAATTTGCCCTTTCTTCTCAAAGTTAGGCATCTCCTTGTCACTTTGTGTCTAGCAGAAGCTTTCAGACCGTGTTATGAATATTTTGGGAGCTCAGAGAAGGAACACAGCTCCCAATCGCTCCGTCTGGGCTGCTTGCCATTGTCTTGTCCTGCATGTGTGCCTTATGTGAAGTGGGTTTTTTTGGGTGGGAAGTGTGTGTCTCCCTGTTCATATTTCTCCGTCTGCTTATGCTGAAGACAGAGGGCAGGAGATGAGTATCTGTAACCAGTGGGTGCAGTTGTCTAGACTTCTCTTACCTGCTGTGGGTTTTTTCCTTTCATTACTGAAACTTGAAGTCATCCTCTGAATGCAGGATAGCACTGGCTTGAGTCCTGAGAAAGAAACTTCAGATTTGGCTAAGAACTGATGTGTTGAAAAGTATCGCTGGAGACTTTCTTTGTGTTCCTCTTAATTATAATTTCTTTCCCATTAGCTGGAGACAGATAATTGAAGCTTAGCACTGGAAAGAACATTCTGTAGGAAACAGCCCTGCCCCAGGAAGGGGATGAACCAGTGACCCCATAAGCTTTCTTAGCTCAAATTTCTGTGGCTTTTCCATGAGGAAAGGACACAACAAGAACTGAGAACACTTTAAAACTTTATATCTGTTCTCTGCATAAATAAAGAGAAAGCACACAGAATCTGTTTTCCTCAACACTGGTTATGTTAAATAGGGCTCTCCGTTACAAGTAAAGTTGCACTGACCTCTGGATAAATATGAGGGACCTGTAAACAGCAGGGAAAATTCAATGAGCCTGAAATAAAAGTGTGATCAGACCGTGTTGACAGACTGTCACAGGAGTGCATGCCAGCCTGTGCAGGTGGAGCAGGATATAGAGCACAGCTCGTTGGAAATCCCAGCGATGGAATTTGGGAGGGCATCTGTCACACCTGTCTCTGAAAGGGTGATTGCCTTGTCAGAAAGTAATAATTTGATACAGGAAGCTGCATTTAGGAGACTTGAAATTTTTTGTTGTTGATCCTTTGTAAAGGAGCTACTATAGAACAGGAGCAAAGGCTATAGAGGTAATATTTTTTAATTAAATTGACAGATAGCATTGCAGAAAGCAAAGACGTTTTTGGACTATGGACTGTGGCTGTTTCCACTCCCTCCCTTGCATCTCAGCCAGCCTAATAAAAGGTGTTCGCCTCTCCCCGTAAATTTCTTTTGTACCCTGGGTAATTGTGTGTATACAGTGTTAGACACAGCTTCTGCCTTTGTAAGAAACTTGTTAACAGCCTGATTGTCTTTGCCTTCCTCCAGGTCGGATTCGCACCAGGAGACAGAGCTCTGGCAGTGCCACAAGCGTCACCTCAACACCTGCTGATACTCGAGGCCGCAGCCGGGCTAAAGTCGTTTCCCAGTCCCAGCGTAAGAATTGCTTTGCTTTATTCCTGAGAGCAGAACAAAGAGTTATTAATGTGTATCTCTTGAATTGCAGTAATACCATCAGAGAATTGGGCTCACTTTGGATATGTAGTAAAACAGATCCCCACCTAACCAGTGTGTGCTCCTGCTGACAAACAGGGCCCCAAATCCGAGTGCTTAGTTGTGGCCTTTTTTTACCACTCGTGCAGCAGAATTTCGTGTTGCTGTGATGTGTAGCTCTAAATAACCGGCACTGGGCCTTGCTGAGACACCCCCTGTGCCTATATCTGACTGCTTGCCCTGCCAAGCCTCTTCTGCTTGTGACTCTATTTCTGTATGTGTGAACACGTGAGCTGTCTAAAATTAATGGGGTTTGGCATCAGTTGAAAATAGGACATTACCTATTTCATATAGATATGGGAAAAAACGTGTTCTGCTTTGATTCACATGACACATCTGCGCTCTCTGGCTTCCTGGCAAGGCATGGTTTTCTCCTAGGAGCCACACATATGGTGCTGCTGCATATTTGTCATGTGTATCTGAGGAGAATTTTGTCACTCAGACTTTAAAAAGGAACTAGGGGGAGGGAGAAATGCCCTGTTATGAGGACCTTCAGCCTTGTGAAGAGGAGATTGGGTTTGTGGAAGGACCTGTCTGTTCTGAGGACTTGTCTTGCTTTGTACCCCTATTTGAAAGCCCTTCTCTGTTCATTCTTTCATTGCTTTGCTCTGTCATGCTAAAGGGATGAAAAAGCCATTTATAGCCTTGTGTTAGGCTGGGAGAACTGCAGAAAGACACAGTATATTGAGCATGGGGCCAAATGGAAATCCTTCCATTGAGGTCATAAGGGTATCTTTGGGCTTTGGGATGCTAATGTAAATTGATTTCTTCAGTGTTGAACCTAGTACTAATTCAAAGCCAGAAGTGACCTTTTTTCCCTAAACTTAGTTTGATGAAAACTGGTCAGACCAGATGAGACAAGTCTCAGAAGTACTTAAAAAATAGTTATTCTTTAAAGGTTTCAAAGATTACCTAATTTTTCTATAGAATGCCTTTTGAAGATTTAGGGTGGTCATATCTGGACCTGCTGCCTTGGTCTAGTTTGCTGAGTTTCCAGCCTAGCCCAACCAGATACAATCTTTATCCTTAAACCAAATGTTGCACGGAATAATTTACAAATTCAAATATAATGAGTGGGTCAGAGGACCAGATTCTCCATGCCCACACAGTGGATAACCATGTTGTAATTTCGCAGACTGGGTTGGGGTGCAGTTTAGAGCAGAACTTGGGTCCTGGTGTCTTGGTTGACATTTTGCTGAGAAGTTGGTCAGCCTTGGGGAGTTTAGTTGCGTCTGCACATTAACTCACTGCATTCTGCAGAGGCTTTAGGAGTGACATGTTTGTAAATAAAGCTGTCTGTATTGTGTATAGCACAAACCGCATGCTGAACGCTGTATTGTCTTGCTGTCTTTTAATCCACTTTTTGCCTGTCCCTTGGTCTGCCCTCATAATCAAGGATCCAGATCAGCTAATCCTGCTGGTGGTAAGAAACGTTTTCCCTTTCTCGCTTTTTCACATTGTTTCCTTCACATTTTTAACTGCTAAGCTTTTAGCTTTCCTCATTCTCTCTTAACTGTAAGACTTAAAAAGCATTTTGTTGAAGTCATAAATCAAAATGTGTATGGCAGGTGATTTTGCGTTCTCCCGCTAATCAGACATGGTAAGCATATGTTCTGATGTTGAAGCTGGCTCACTGCTGCAGCTCAAACCACAGGGGCTGAGTTCTCCCCTCAGTTGCTTCAGTACTGAAGCTGACATCCCTGCTGACACCAGTGAGATGACTTTTAGGTCATGGTGCTGTGTGGAAGACTGGCACCTGTCACTTTGGGATGGGGAGAACGGAGCTGGCACCAAGTACAGTATTAAAGTATATTTGATTGGTTTGGAATGGCTCTGGCCAAGAAATTGGAGGGGGCAAGTAAGTTTATGCTTGTGCTGTGGTATAGTTTGTTAGACTAATAGAGTTGCAAATCTTCTTAAATTAAGACAGAAGAACAGCCTTCAACTCTTACTAGTTGTAACAGTATCTGGAAATTAATTAAAAATTTTTGTGAGATGTGTAGATGCATTTCAGAAAGAAATCAGTATGAATATTGGTTCAAAATGTGAGTGTGTCTGAGTATGGTCTTGCAACCCTTTCAAATATACTTTTCCTGGCTGTTTCACCAAATAAATTTAAATGTCAGAAATAGTAATGGCAACAGCAGATTTTCAGGGATTCACATACTCATTTCTTAGAAGAAATGTAAAGTTGCCATGGGCTTTTCAAACAGACAAGGAAAAATAAAACAGGCCAACTATTCAACTTGCTAAAAATTTTCATTATCTGAAAAATAAATAACTTAGGTTTAACCAGCCAGACCTAAGTAAGCCAGCATCTCCATGAGCGTGAGGCTCATGGCATTTACCCATTATTGTGCTGATCTATTCAGATGTGGTGGGTTTTTTATTTTCCTTCACTGAATCATTGCAGAAAAACAGTGCCACCACTGCAGTGTACCACGAAGCTGCCTGAGCTGCTTTGCAGCAGGTGACCTGTGCCAGAAGCCAGGGCACTGCAGCACAGCTCTGCACACAGCCTGGGTGGTGTTGCTTTATGAGGAGGTGAGGCAGTCTAGAAATTCCTTGCTACTGCAGCAAGGCTGCCCCAGCACCTCCACAAGCTCTCCCAAAGCCACCCTGGGTGTTCATATACTGCACTGTCTACTTTGGGCTTGATCTCCTGGGGCAGCAGAGGGTTGCTGGTGTCAGTGTTCATTGTCCACAGGCTTTCCTCAGTCTTCTTGAAAGCTTATAGGGAACACTGCCATTAGTTTCCTGAGGGATTTGGATTACATTCTTACATAGAGCTGGTTGTGTTCCAGTTTTGCTGTCAGCGTGTTTAAAATCTTGGGGGGTTTTAATTGTTTTTTCCTTATTTCTGGTTCTCTTCTAGCTGGTAGCCGATCTAGTTCTCCGGGTAAGCTCTTAGGAAGCTCCTATGGTGGCCTGAGCAGTGGAACATCCAGAGTCCAGCCAGTGCCATCATCCGCAGAGAAGCGCAGCAAGATTCCTCGGAGCCAGGGATGCAGCCGGGAGACGAGTCCCAACAGAATAGGCCTAGGTAAGCACAGTCACTGCAGTGATGGGCTGGCCGGCGGGCTTGAAGGAGGGGCTTTCCTGGTGACTAGGAAGCTGTTTATGTTACTGCTCTTCTGCTGACTTTTTCAGCTGACAAGTTAATGTGATTGTGGTTTATAGGAGAGTAATTTCAATTTTCCAGGTTGAGCTTATGGTTTCTAAGTAAGCCTAAAGATGTCATGATGTGTTTTCTATTTGAAATTCAACATGAGCAATATTATTAGATCAGGAAGCAAGAACAATTGTGAATAACCATCACAGCAAAAAGACCTTATTTAAGCTTAGTCCTAAAATGAGTTGAGCAATCTTTACAGTCACATGGAATCAAGGGCAAAAAGCACCTTCTTGGGTTATTTTAGAAATTTTGCATCTTAAATGGTTTGCTTCTTTCATCCTTAATATCCTGGAGCCACGTTCTTAGAACATATTTTAGACTTATGTATTAATTGCTCTGTTTTTGATACTCTCATCTCAGTGACTGTTATGTAAATATTCTGTAATAGTTACTATTTTCAAATTTATCAGCAGACTTTTTTTAATATCATATATATAAAACTTCGGGTATGTGAGTTGAAGTGAAAAGGTATTCAGTGTGCTGTCTGAACATTTTCATTTTTTAATAGAAATTATTTTATAAGTTTGAGGCTAATGTAGAAGAAGAACATACTGATACTAAATTATTTTTTATCTCCAAAGACTTTGCTAGTAGATTGAAACTGATTGAAATTGTAGCCTTACTGTTGGCAATTAAATTTATAACTATTGCCTTAGCAATAGTTTTATATTTTACATTTGAGCTGCATTTTTATTTAGAGGAGGTTGTTAATAAAGAAGTATTTTATTCATTCTTTCCAGTATACTGAAATGAGTTAAAAGCACCTGTTTATGCCATTATGATTCATTAAAAGATATTGCATATTCATTGTGACTGCTTTTCCAAATTCAGTGTTCTTCTCATGTCTGATCTGTGTTATGGGCTCTGTATGAATACATTGTGCTTTTCTGTTCGTTGCTTTTAAAATGTAAAGTGCCTCTCAAATCCTAGAGGATTGTAATTGTTCTGCTATCAGTGTGTAGAAGAGCATTGCTTTTTAGGAGGAAGCAAAGAATGGTGGATGGTACATCACACATGCTGAAGCTGATCATCATATTATGTGGTCTGATTTGAAACATTCTCGAGCACCTGAAGGGAAACTGCCTTGTGTAAAATCCTCACTCTTGGGTTGCCTGCTTTCAGGCATATTACAAGAGCCTTGAATTCTCTTGAAAGAGTAATTTGAATCTCATTTCTGTGATGTGCTCCCAGAGAAGACAATCAGTGCTTGTTCTTTGAGAGTGGGAGAGAGCTCTGACATGTATCAGATGTTTGGCTTTCACCTATTCCCCCCAGGTTGATGGATACAGCCTGGGCTGAGCTGTTATGGGAACAGGAGTGTCTGACACTTTACTGTTCAGTTGCAGAAATTCTATTTATTGGATTTTGAAAGTTGTGTTACTGACCCAGATGGAGATAGCTTTTGAGCTGTCAGCTATGTACCATTGTTCCATTGTAATTCCTACTTTATGACATAGTAGCTAACAGTATTTTATGCTTCCTTATTGTGTTGCTTCAGTCTCTATATTTCCTTGATATTTTATTTTGTTTGTTCATTTCATTAAATAAGACTCCCACTCACCCTGATTCCAAATACAGAAACCATCCCCTGGAGTTTTTGAGGCCCTCCTGGGGCAGTAGCAATAATAGAGCCCTCTGCATGTGGATGCCTTTTAGCATCAGTACCTTGCTGCTAGCTTTGATTTCCATGATGACTACAGGTATCCATGAAGCAGATTCCTTCTGTGTGCTGGGAATCTTGAAGAAGGTTTTGTTTCCCCAGAGGCAGCACAATGAGGCACATTCAGTGTGCTGAGATCCTGTGTGGTCACCTATATGGCTCTGCTTGTGACACTTCAGTTTTGAGCTTGCCTCTGCTGTCTGCTCAGTGAGTTTTACTAGTGGTGATATCCTCTTGGGGAAAGAGGAGGGCTGCCCACTTAATCTTGAACATTTCTTTGGGCCCCTTGAGGGAGAACATCTGCTCAAACAAGTGATGTCCATTTCCTATGGATTGAAAATTATCAGCCTGAAGTTAATTCTGTTGGATGCTCTGCAGATCATGTGGCACAGCTGGATCTGAAAGAAGTGAGAGGTTCAAGACAGCCATTCTCCAAAAAGTGGAGCAAGGACAGCTGCCTTTGAGCTTCATGCAGCAGCACCCATTCTTTTGAGGTTATGCTGTGTACGTTTATTGGAAGTCTGCAGGCAGTTCTTGACTTGCCTTGACTGGGTGTTCCCCACTGCAGAGCTTTCCCTTGGCTGTTTGGCAGAATTTCAGACTCTTTAAAATGCTGGTATTGATGTAAGAAAGCGTCTGCTGATTTTTAGTCTCCACTTAAGAACCATTAAAATTCACACCCTAATGAAATACCAGTTTCTTCCAAATCAGTAAACAGGGGCACTTTCATGTTCTGCTGGTGATATTTGCATCTGTTGGGTTCCACTGGCATAAGACTGCCTAATAATGTGTTTTAATAATGGTGTGAGCCATGTCTAAGTGCTCTGACTTTCCAGACGAAATTGGTAAAACTTAGATGTACAGTACACCTTAGAAAGTTGGAATAGTATTGAAAACAACCTATCCTTGTCCTGTCCTAGACTTTCTCACAGCAGAACTGGCTGTGGACACAGTCTGCTTTCATGCTGCCAACTCCTCTTAATCCATTTTGCTACTCGTTCAGTTGATTTCTGTCCAGCTTTTGGGGGTTGAGAATTCTCAAATTGAAACTTGGTCTGTCGTCTTTGCTTTTGCTTCCTGCACTGCAGAGGCAGGCTGTCACAGTAGGAGAGATTTAGCTAAATAACAACACTGCTGGCCCTTACTGCTGGCAGTGTCTGAAGGAAGTAGTCTGAGTAGCTGATACAAAATTCTCTCTACACAACATGGTGGTGAAAATGTGAGGCAGGTGCCTGGGAGTCCACAGCAGACTCATCCTTCAGTTCTTTTCAATCCATTTATTTTTCTTGCTTTTCTTTTGTATCCAGTAGCATGCAACCCTTTTATTTGACCATTAATCCTGAAGTACCCAGTGTTTTGAATGTTCTGTTTGTGCAGTCAGTATTATGCTTCATCTGTAACACTGTCCTACCAGTGTAGGACAATGCAGTTAAAGTGCATTTTCTTCATATTTCATGCTGCTGCTGTTAGCTGGTATGGAAGGAGAATCAACTGTGTGCATCCACTAATTTTTTTAATCATTCACATCTCTCCCTCTCTAAAGAGCCTTTACTGGTTTTAGTAGGGTTGTATTATAGAAAAGATGGGCAGGTCTTCTCTGTTTAAGAGAAATGACTGCTTGTGCAAACCTGATGTTGAAGGTTGCCATTATTTACATCTAAGCATGACACCCAAGAATGAGAAATTTGCTTCTAGAGAGCGTGCAATTTCAAACCAAGTATTTGTGTGGAGAACTTTAGTGTTACTTTTACCTGTAGTTTGCCTGTCAGCTTTTTCCCTTGTACATCTGAGATGGGATTATTGTACTCATGGACCCTAATTTCATCCAGTTCCTATAATTTAGTCTGTTTTATTTATTGTAAGATCATCTAACTCAGTACCATTAGACATTATGGTGATCTAATCAGCTTTGTTGATAGCTCATCTTGCATTGTCTGACATCAGAGGTCAACCATCAGAACCATTAAGTCATTGGAGAGATATGAACTGAGTTTTGCAAAACTGGGAGGGATTTGACAAAGCAAAAATCTGGCAGAAGTCTCTATTTGAATTTTAAAGCCTTAATATGAAGGTTTCTATTTTGTTCTGTACTGTTTTGCTTGAAGGATGCTAATATATCCAGGGTATGTGAGAGCACTGAAGCACTGTAGAGGAACTTCAGCTTGAGTCTAGGCATTTAAGTTTTGTATACAAACCAATAGAGATTTTTATTTATTTATATATATATATTCTGAAGCATACAAATGACTTTTTTTTAATATAAAAACGAGGATACAGTCAAAGTATCATTACAGTATCATACAGTATCAAAGCACATTCATGTTATGCATCTGTACTTCTGCTGTGTTGTCATCAAAGCTAGTAGATTAGGTTTTACTTTGTGCCTGAGAAAATTCCTCAATGGCGATTCCTGGACACTTGAAATATGCTCCTGCCTTTTCAAAACAGCTAGAGAAATCCCTCTTGTCATTAAATTCTCCCGACAATTAACTGCTGGTTTTGCACTAAGAAAATATTGTGTTCTTTATCAGGCATAAAGCTTACTAAATAACTTTTTGCAAATAGTTTTAAAACGTGGAGGGTCTCAGACATCTGCAAGCATGTAGGGTTTTGTCCAAGTAAAAAAAAACAGTATAAAGCACCCCTGAAGTGTGCATATCTTTCAAACTGTGTGCATATAAAACCATAAAGATAAGCTTCTAGAAATGTCTGAGGAGCAGAAGTTAGTGTCTTTTAAATATCTGAAGCTACTGCTCTCTTCAAATTCAAATCACTTTTTAACCTGTCTTTCAGGTATTCAGGTTCTAAATGATTTTCCCAGTATCTTTCATTGGAGAAAGATAGCTCTGCAAGTCTGTGCAGTACACCTTTTTTTTCCTTAGGATATTTGTTCAATAAACTCTTCTTGTGAAAGGCAAATCTAGGTAAAAATACCATATCAATATTGTGATTACTTAAAGAAATTTTTGTCTGCTATTTTGTTCCAGAAGAATGTTTATTTTAGCATTAAGAAAGAAATACTCCGGAAGGGTTTCTCTCAGTCTCATCTGTTTTGCAACAGTAGAGCTTCCCTAAGTGATTGAAGATTCCTGCTCTACTTGAATAACAAAACTTGGATTGCTTAAGAAAAAAGCAGACTGTCAGCCAGACATTAATGCTGCTGAAATTTCACATCACACACACAGCTCAGCATGTAAGGTAGTTGGTTTGTAAAGAGCCTGAGCAAGCTGCCGCAAATTGTAATTACTAATGTAATAATTACCATAACTAACAGAACTGTGACTTGACTTTGAGCTTTCTGTCCTCATTAAACTTGTTCACCTTCTCTGAAACTCTCCATGCTGCATGCTAGCACGGAGCAGTCGTATCCCCCGACCCAGCATGAGTCAGGGGTGCAGTCGTGATACCAGCCGTGAGAGCAGTCGAGATACAAGCCCTGCTCGGGGCTTCCCTCCACTTGGTGAGTACATGTAGGCATTGGAGCTTTAAGGGTCAATATCTTTTTGCCTTTTTCCCGTGTTGTGATTCCCCTTTCAAGACACTGCTAGGTGGAATGAGCTCTTTTCTGTCCTCTGGATTCCTGACACTCCCCATTTCCAACCCTGGTTTTTTTCCCCCTTCTGTTTTCTTCTGCATGCTTCAATTCTGGTTCTCGGCATTTCACTGTTAGCAGGGAAATAGCTTAGCTTGAACTTTTGCAATTTTTAGTTTCATTGAATCAGCTTGTATTGGGCTGCTGTGCTTCGCTTAATAACACTGATGGAAATCTATGGGAGGGCAAGCCTGGATTTTCTAGGTCACAGTGAAGTAGTTTTGTAGCATTGTAGCCTGTTGTTGAATCAATTATTCATGATTCGATTTTCTTACAGCTAGGTACAGTTACAGTATATAATTTCTATCCTGAATCCTCCAGTGGATATAGCAGCTCTCTTTTTGTAGAGGTTTTACAGGACAATCAATCTTCAATTAAGTTGCACATGTTTTGTAGGAAACTTTGTCAGGCAGTGTAAAACCAAGGAAAGACTTGAGATTTTAAAGGAGTGTCATTAAATTGCAGTTAAAGTGTACAGTACAAATAGAAAATCTCATTACACTTACCATATGCAGTTTTTCTGCATAATGCTGAATACAGCAAGATAGTTAATGTTTCTGATCAAATATCATATCATATATTCAACCAAATACATTACTTCTTGTATCAAAACTTGTCATTTCAGACATGAAGTAGGGGTGATCACCAGGCCCTCTTCATTTATGTAGTAATTTGATGAAGAATGATGTTACAGTATCTATTTTGCACATAGTGACAAAATACACTTATGTGATGTAAATGGAAGTGCACAAGTAATGTGTAAATGGAACATAGCACAAGTTTTAATATTGGAGAAGCTTTTGGGTTCAATGACTTCATTATATTGAGCTATAAAATAATCTGTTTACATTAATATCTCAACTTTGGTGAAAAATGGAAGGAGTTCAACTTTGATTCATAATTTGGTTTGTAGCTCTTTAAGATAAATAGATGAACTTCTTTTTGACTGAATGAAGCTCATTTAATACCAGATCTAGAAAAACACAGTAGATCCACAACTGTAGCTTATTTTTATAGTTAACCTGCCTAGCTTCAATTTTGGATGAAGCTTTTTTTCTTCAGTCAAAATGTATAAGTAGGCCGGATTTCAGTTTTAACTCATCAGTGTTCTATGTCACTGTGCTGTGCTTTGTTTATTTTATTGAAAATACAATAGTTGAAGTACGGTCTTGAACCCTAGTTCTGAAAAGCAAATGCAGTGTATCAGAACCATGGTTGGTGTGAGCTTTGTACACTTCCACCTGTGTTGAGTCTGACTCTTACTATAAAATCTCCATTACAGATGTATGCTACACCTTCATTGTGAGGAAATTGTAAGGAAAGAATAATCTTGTTTTAGCTCATGATTTTTAATTACATGAAGAGTAATGCATTTCTAGAAATACATTGTTATTACATCATAAAGGTTACCTGGGGAAGAAATATCAATGTAACAACAATAACCCAATGTAGTTGTTACACTATTAACTTTTTCTTGTGTTTTCGCTGAAATGCTTTAAGATCAGATATGTTCATGAACTTGTTAATTACGTGGTGTGTAATTCATATTAAAGAAATTTATATATGTCAGTTTAAGACAAAATGATATGGTTCTCTTACAGTATTTTTAGAACCCAGTTAACCTTGCAATAATGCAAAGGTAATATAATCCTGCTGTGCATGGTCTGGTTTTGCTTATAAAGATTAACTTGTATATTTGTGAATTATACTCAGAGTAACTAAATGTCAATGACAAGACTCTTGCATTTAATGGTATTATGGTCAGTGTCAGCACTGACATCCTATTGTTTTGCAGCTTGTTTTGGGGCTGCAGTGCAGGTATGCATGTCTATATCATGAATCTTGCTTCCTAAGTTAGTAAAAACAGTCAAGAGTGAATCTATACTCAGCCTCCTTGCAGAGATGTGGGATTTTAAAATATTTTTGTTTTTCTTGTTTCTCCCTGGGCCTTGATCTTGCAGTGGTGTCCACAGGGGCACAGTGGATGGCTTGGGGGAAAGCAGTTGTGACCTACGAACCTTAATTGTGAGGTTCAGTCCGTAATCCTGCACTGATCATGTAAATCTTTCATGCATTTACTCATGATGTCACTGGAATTCTCTTAAATAAATGCATGTGTTCTCAATGGCCAAAGCCTTTGTTGCATATAGCTTTTAGTGAAGCTCTCAAAGTCGAAAAAAACTCAAAATTTTATTTTTCTCATGTTGCTGATTCCTATTTCATTATATTAGTATTTGTGTTTGTGAATGTTTTACCTTAAACAGAAGACTTAGAATTTTTCTGCTGCACACTTATGTGCATAATTGACAAAGCCTATTTGTATTGTAAGGTGATTCTGCTTTGTTTTTTCAGTTTCTTGACAGTACTAGTTATGATGTTAAATCAACAAGGCCTTCAGTGAGTCTGTGCTGATGAATTGCTTAAATGAACAATCGGTTTCTTGGGTCAGTTGCTTTGAGCTGGTGAGCATGTCATTGCTAGACCTAGGGAAAACTTCTTTAGAAAGACAAAATTTCTGTAGTTTGGGAATGACTGGGCCCATTTTTCATTTGCCTTCATAAAGAACTCACTTGTATGCTGAATCCAAGAACTGAAAACCTCTCCAAAGGCATTTTGTGATTGATGTGCTGCTCACAACTGGGAATTGAAGTGGGAGCTATATTTGGCTTAGGCTCCTCTGCTACTGTGTGCGCTCCATTGCTTTTAACAATTTGTATACATGTGTCATTCTAGATAGGTGTGTGATGTGCATATTCTCATTAGCTCTGCATGTACATACTGAGGTTCAAGAAGCATGTATGCAAAGTTTGTTAAAAGCAAGAGACCTTTGGAAGTAGCAACACCTGAATATGTGTGTACGTGTGTTTACTTGGAAAAGAAACCAACCCAAGGATCTCTGCAGTGGTTGGTGACCTCCCTGTATGACTCTTTCTACTTATGTGGTTATGCATTCTCTTTGTTAATGTTGGTTTTATTATGCACAGGCTAGACTGTTGTGGAAAAATACCCGCAAGCACAATTTGTAACCATTCCTCATGGCTTCACTTGGGGGTTTAGATCAGACACATCTAAACCCTTCTCTGTAGTTATGTGCTCCGCATTCTCGTGACGGCCACCTACCAGACCTGCAGGTCTGGAACATGACTGATGTGCATCAGGGTGTTTTTGCTGAGCTGCACCCAGTTTGGGATTGTTCCAAATGAATTTTGTCATGCATCGTGTTAATGGTCACAAGGGGAAGGGGGGAAGCTACAGGCGGAGGCGTCGCTGTGGGGCTTGCACTGTACCTGTTACGCATCCACATAAGCGCCATTCCCTGTCACTATGAAACACCTCTGCCGGTAGCGGTCACGCATCCCCTTTGGATTGTGGCATTTTCTGTCTCGGGTTCAATGTGTGTTAATCCTGTGGGTGTTGCCATTCCTTCTACTTGCAGCTTCTCGACGTCATTCCAGGTCCACTAGTGCTCTCTCCACTGCTGATTCTGTTGGGCAGTCAGGTGAACAAGCGCTAACTGCATGAATCCGCTTCTTATACGTAGTCTTGTTTTACGCCATCTTAACATTTGCCATCGTATGCATCAGCCAGCACTTGGCATGTGCTTCTCACCACTGCGAGGCTTTCTGTTCTGGTTTTGTTCAACGTGGCTTTTTGTTTTGAGTTTCATTTATTAGATGTTTTTAATTTTGTGTATTTTAGAAACATTGTGAACAGTGTTTAAACAAAGGGTGATCCAGGGCTTTCTCAAATCTCCTGTAAATTGGATCAGTTGTGCAGCATGGGCTAAATCCTGACTGATGCAGAGTACTTGCAAATTCTGTTTACTCTTTAGCAGTGTAGCACTTTCCAGAGCCTAGGACAGGATTCCAATGGGTTTCATCCCATTTATTACTAAATATTGTGGACTCCTGTGTCTGTTCATGAAAGTTCTTTGTGGGATCCCCTCCAAAATACACAAAAGCAGCAAAAACCAAGCACCTGATGAGCTTTCAAAATGAACTTTGGAGCATAACACATGCTGATCCATCCTTCATATAATTCTGAAGGCCTTTTCCAATGTACATGGAAGTTCCTGAAAGAAAAAAATCCCTTAATTTCAGTGGGCTTTGCATAAGGTGACTGATGGTTACATGTAATGGGAAAAATCTGCGGATTCCAGTTGTTTCTGTCCCACCCCTGTACTGGATTTGCAGTTATGGAGAAGACATAATTCCCTTTGAAATAAGGATATTTTACTTGGATTCTTAAAAACAATTGAATGAGGGCTTTTAGCGTAGGGACAACAGGGACTTAATTGTGGGGACAAAGATAATGTAGGAGATGAGGGCATTAGTGTTTTCCTGGAGGCTAAAATCATATAAGGTATTTGTTACACTGAAATTTATGTGATTAACACCCTTCAAATAGGGAGTGAAAATACTCTGTTGCTCATGAGTCTAGTTAAATAGCTATCACTTAACTAATACTCTTAAAACATTTTCCTTATCATGTTACTCGACAGAAATGATGCAAGCTGATTTGACTGGCATTTTTCGGGTAACAACTTAAATTTGTATTTAACCAAAATAATTAAAAATACTTAAAATAGCTCAGTTGCAATACAGATTTAAGCTTTGTTTGCTTTTGGGTTTCTGTGATAGTCACTTCATATTTGGCTCCTGTGGCTTGGTACAAAGCATAATCAAATTTTTATGGTTACTTGTGTACTACAGAAGGCCAAAATCTTCTGAAAAATGGCAAAATAGGACTAATAATGGTGGTTGCAAATTTTCACCAAGTTTGCAACAAGTATAATGGATGAATGTAGCCAGGGAGACAAGGGAATGTGGCCAGAGCATAATCTGCAGATTTCTTGCCCAGTAACAACAGGCTTGGCTGTAGTGGTTATTCCTGGAGCCGAGTGTGTTCCCAGCCCCACATCAGAGATACATTGAAGTCTCTCCTGTGGTCTTATTTCGGCACCCCAGTATGGCAACAGCGTCTTGGTGTGAAGCCCAGAGTAACGTGGGTGTTGCAAATTTAAAAATCACTGAACAAGGTAGTTCAGAAGATTCTTGATAGCTATGGAGATAGAAGCCAGCATGCCACACTGTACTTAATATGTTAAAAAAGCTTAATTTTATTTCTTTATGCTGGATATTTAAACTGATCGACAATTGAATTACTTTGTTGTTTTGTTCTTCATTTAAAAAAAAAAACCCAAAACAACTATCTTCCCTTTTCTAATGTACTACTAAATTTATTTGAAAACAAATGACAATGGTATTTTTCATGCTACATAGTTTCAAAAGTTAAAGCAAAATTGTGATCTCAGTAACACTTGATTAATGTAATTGAGTTGGTTTTAAATATAAGACCGTGTCCCGAACTTACCTCAACATTTACAGCCCTTGTACTGTACCAGATCTCATTTACACTTAGGAAAATCCTTGTCTTCTGTACAGCTTTATAGTGTGTATATCTCTGTAGTGGTCACTTTAGTTTCAAGCACACCTAATGCGTTATCATCTCTGTGCTTCTCTTAAGAGTGCACAGACTTTTCCGTTTTAGGAATAAAGCACTACTCCACCTTCATATTTGAAGTGATTCTTCAACCCAAGTGCATTAAAAAAGGGGATAGTAATAACACATACAACTTTTATTTCTTTGTGAAGTGTCATGATTTGATTACTTTTTGGCAGTAGTTTTAAGAAGTTTGTTTATTTTTTCCCCTTGTAATGTGTTTTGTAGAAAATGTGCTTTTGTTGTAAATCAGAAATGTCTTGTCTGGGTACGTAACTCTAAGAAACGGTAAATTTTGATAGATATCACTTCTGCTTGAAATAAGTATTAGTCTGCAGGGGGTTTTTTCTTTTCAAAATACTTTGGATTTTAAAAGTCTTCCCTATTTCCCTGCAGTAGCTTAATCTTGAATATAGCTTTGTAATTAGGACAGTAGAACTGGCCAACTTCAATCTCTGATTTAAATTACGCATATCAGTGTGAGCTAATCCCTAAAAGATAGTGCAGTAGGTTCATAAAGAAAAAAGCAATGAAATTTTGTGATTACACAGTATTTTCCCCAAAAACATATTAAGCTGCTGAATACCGTGTTTGGCCTCAGTTTTGAGCAAATCCAAGATATATAGTTCAGCAATTTGAAAAGCAGTATTTTTCCACTGTTAAATTAAACACAGATGAACTATTAAAAGACCTGTGTGACTTGACCCCTCTCTCCTGCTGCTTGATGTGGATCAGCTGAAGGTCTCTTAAATGGGTTCCTGCAGCTTAATCTGTGCACCACTGAATTTGCTGGCAAAACTCCTGTTGGCATGTGTGGGTACAGGGACAGAGGTGTAACATATGTTCCAGGAGGGATATTCTAAGTCCTCCATGAGCAAACACAAGCCCACACTGAAAGAAAAACTTGAAATGTCATAACCAGTCTTCCTGCTCATGGACCAGAGCCAGGATCCTCTATCTGGTGTCTGATCTGCCCCCCTCTAGAAGGACTCAGCCGCCAGAACCTGGCCTGTGATACTTAAGTTACTGATTCTGTCATAGCTCTGCTAGTGGACCTTTCTGAATTTGGCTTTAATGAAGAAACTAATTTCAGTAACTTTTTTGGTAGACTGAGCAAATGGTAAAGTAATTAATGTTAGGAGTAATTAAAGTAATGCCATTAATGTAAATGGCATTTTACACTCAATGCCATTGCTTTGGATGCCATTGACGGCTTTGCCATCAAATTCAAAGGGAAAAAAGATGATATTGTCTGCTCAAAACCAGTTTTGATATAGAGCTCTGGAATTTAAATTTCTTCTCAAGAGAACCAGAAATTGGAATCACTTCACAAATGAGTTATTAACTTAATTTTTATACTGTGAAGGTGTAGAGGTATATTCTACTGCTTAATCAAGCCTTGAGACATAAAATAGACTAATCTGGTACTGCTAGTCTCACGTCCTTGCCTGAGAGAAAAGGCTGCAGGATAGATGAGTGCTCGGGTATTTACATGTTGCAACACTGGGCATGGTTCTGTCTCTCTGAAGTTAATGAGAAGCTCTCTTGATTTCTGAGAGTGCCAGATTGGGATGGGCATGTCTGCCTCTGGCATTAAAATAAAACTTTGAGACAACTGAGTAAAAAGAAACAGAAAATAGATACCCTGCTTCCTAGCTTAAAATAAATAGAGGAAAAGTTGCCCTGAGGATCCAAAATTGCCTCCAACACCCAACAAACAATAGTTTATTTCTTACCCTAATGGCAGACTCGCTGGAGCTCTGAGTAAAAGGGCTTTTAATGGAAAAGCACTGTGAGTTCCCAGAGTCCATGGGGAGAGCTACTTGGGCACCTGATTAGGATTCCAAATGAATGTGAATTCATTTAACAATCCCTTTCACTGTTGTCTTTTGTGCAGACCGGTTTGGACTCGGACAGCCAGGCAGGATGCCTGCTTCTGTGAATGCCATGCGAGTCCTGAGCACCAGCACAGATCTGGAGGCTGCTGTGGCCGATGCACTGGTAAGAGGAAAAATACAAAAATGCTTCCAACACCAGAAAGTGGCTTAAAGTTACCTGTACGTATGTTCTCCTCTTTCTAAATAGCTTTATTCTGATCATGCCAGTGTCTGATGCCGTAGAGTTACCTTTTGCTGTTTTGACTTAAGGTATTCTGGCAGCAGTATGTTTTTCCTTATTCCATGTCAGTTCTCTGCAGCTGTTGTCAGACAGTGCTGTGGCTTGGTGCTGCAGGATGGGTTGAATCAGCTGTTTGCCTTTCACTTGGCTGTCAGAGGATATGTCCAGCACTGTGACAGTGCTCAGCACTCGTGGGGTCAGAGATTTCCATCAGTCCTATTACCTGCAAGAAGATACTGTCAGAAAAAGTGTTCTCTGTTAGTGTCAATTCCTGATCAGGTTTCAGCAAGAACAAGTTTCTGCCCTGTGTTGTTTGCACCTGGGCAGATACTCAGAGAGCTCGTAACTTGGCTTGCATGGAACCTGAACCATCTCATGCAGTTACGGTGTGAGTTGAATTGGATTTGTCTAGTTTGCTGCTTATACTTTCAAACATGCACTGCTTTTCCTCATAAATGTTATGTAATTTTAAAAAATGTTGCTGTCCTATGTAATCTTATTGTACTATGGTATCTCTTGGTTAGAACCCAGAAAGTGTCTTCTGCTTTTCAGAAGGCACATGCTAAGCCTTTGTATGTACCTCTTATATTTGGGGGAGAGAGGATGTGTAGAGGCATGAGGAGTTATTGTACAGTGCTAGCTGGGTACCCATGGGTCTTCTCCAGCTCTGGACCTGAAGGAGGGAAGGATTTTTGTGTTGAGACAGATCTCTCAGAATCTGTCTCACATGCACTTTAAGGTAGATGAACCGTGTAGCCAGTGTTTGTGGTAGATGGCTTTTCTCCATTTCCTAGTTCACTTTTCCCAAGGATGGCTAACATTTTCCTTTTTATGTCTGATTATCACCCAGCTCATGGCACCTATTAGAGTAGTTCTAGAAAAACAGCCCTTTTTACAAAATTTACCTTTCAGTACAAAGTAAGTATTTGTGAAAAAAAGAAAGGTAGAGCAGTATATAATGGATGACACTGTTGCATTTAGTGGGCTGAATCACTAGTGAGCATTTTCATCACCAAATGTAACAGCTTGTGAGCCAGTTTCTGCTCTCAGCACCTCAAATTTGCTATCAGAGCAGTTCAGGACGTAATTACAGGCAGTGGTTTGCCTGTGTAAATGAAATCAAGTTTTATGCATGTGAGCAGCTGCTGAATACAGGGTTCTTAAGGGAGGAGAGTTTCACAGTGTTTCAATTGACTGCTGAGCCCTGAGATTTCTTTGGGTGTAACTTAATCTTCAACTAGATTTACAGAGTGCTCTTTTAAATATTCCAGCTTTGAAGTTAAGTAACATTAAACTGAAATGTTAAAATTTTGAAGGGTTGAGCACTTAAAAGGGAAATACTTAAGTCTAGCTGGAAACTAGCTGGTGCTGCTGACTTGGTTGATCAGTCTGAATTTGTATGGCTTCAGGAGATGCAACACAATCTTGTTGATCCCTTCTTTCCCACAACCCCAGTTTTCTCTTCATTGCCTTCTGACGACAGGCAATTTACAAAGCCCATGCAGGCTCCTTTTGAGAGAGTGTTGTGATGCCAGCTTTTACCCAGTAACCTTGTTTTCAGAGAGTTGTCTTTTCCGTGTAGTAAGAAATGAAAAGAAGTTTTCCAAAGATGGCTTCAGCCAAATCCTCAATTGAAACAAAACATGGTGGGTCATTCTGTGACCTTTACTCCCTCTGTACAATTCCAGTTGGATCCACTGCTTCTGTTTGAGCTGGACTTGGCGTAAACCCACAGTGTCTATACTGGGAGTCAGTGCTTGGATCTGTCAGAAGAGCTCAAAGGGTGATGGAAACTTTGCTGTTAAGTAAGGCCTTTAAGCCAGTGGTGCCAACCAGGGGGTCTTAAAAGAAGCTAATCTTCAAAACAGTGTGGTGTAAGAACTGTGGGTTGAAAGAGAACTTGGCGAGTGAAGTTGATTAAATGTGCTGTACTGTAGATTGTGGCTTCCTCACATGAGAATTTCTTTGGAAGACTCTAAAATGAAATGCTGCTAGTAATATGTGGGGAAAGAGAAATCACAACCAAAATCTCTGGTGTCTTTCATTGCAGGTTTCTGAAAAGTAAGCAAAGAGGTACTGAGTATAGATCTGTTCCTAAAAAAGTTTTTAACAGATATTCTCACTTCCAAGCTCCCTAAGGGAAATTGTAGCCACTATGAGTAGTGCAAGTTTGGAGATAGTCAGGCATTATTATACGCACTTTTATTTTGCAAAAACTGTTATTTTTTTTTAATTTGCTAAGACACATTTGCTATACATTTTTGTTGCAAAAACAAACCCTACATAAGCTTCTGACATAATTCTCTATGCTTTTTCCCACCCTTCAATATTTCCTGCCTACAGCTGTTAGGAGACTCCAGGAGCAAGGTACTAGTGCTTTCTTGACTTTTTATTTCTACTTTCCAACTCTCCCCACCCTGTTGCTAACACCCATGATACTGCACGTGAGTTAATTTCTATGCTTCAATCCTCCAGTCCTAGTGGAAGCAAAACTGCTGGCTTCACAAGTCCAAGACCTGCAGGACTGGACACTGGAAGGAATTCTGTAGCAAACACTTCAGAATATAGATGATTTTTTTTTTTGATACAGTATCTTGTCAACCCTGTTCTTTTAAGGTTTATTTAAGAGGGTTTTTTTTGCTGCCATAATTATGCTACTATTCTTTCTGTAAGGACCAAGGCTGTCAAAGATGTACCTAAGGGAATTAGGTCTTCTGCTGCCATGGTATGGAAGTGAGCGGGATTTGAGTGCTGAACTCCCATAGCAGCCTCTGGAAAGAATCCTAGCCCAAACTAACAGAGAAATTGCCATCTCCTATATCCAGTGCATTTCTAGAGTCACTTCAGTATGGATATCAAAGTGACTGGGCATGCCAGCACAGATTCTTTGAGCTACTTCTTCCGTATCTTTATTAAAGTAGAGGTTGTATCATCATAGTATCTGTAACAATGTAACTGACCATTATTGCCAATAGAACATTTATTGTATTTAATTTCATTACCAGTAACTTAATTCTACTGGGCATAAATACATCATTTTCATGCTGAGGAAGGCAGGCCCTCTTCCCCTGAGTCATTCAGTCTCATTGAAATCTGTAGGGTCTGTCTTGTTCTGCTGTGAGAGGTAAGCAGGCAATGCATGGTGACATCTTTAAAACACTTCAGTCACTATAACAGTAGCACTAATCTTCCTTTTAGTGATTGCAAATAGAATGTTTTTCTTTTGGCATCGATGTAACTATATATAACTTGGTAAGTTCGAGTTTCCCCTTTTCCAGAAGAAGCCAGTGAGGAGAAGGTATGAGCCCTATGGGATGTACTCTGATGATGATGCCAACAGCGATGCATCCAGCGCTTGCTCAGAGCGCTCCTATGGCTCCAGGAACGGAGGCATTCCACACTACCTGCGGCAGACTGAAGATGTGGCTGAGGTCCTGAACCACTGCGCCAGCTCCAACTGGTCTGAAAGGAAAGAAGGGCTCATAGGTCTTCAGAATTTACTGAAAAGTCAACGGACACTGAGGTGACTTCCTAGTTTTGTGGTGTCAGTAATTCATATGGGATGGTTACAGCCAGAGGGCAGTATTATGTATGTGCCTTATGGAGACAGTTCTTCCATAGCTGTGAAGGCTTTGTCTCCACAATGTAGGATTGCAGTTAACTTTTGGAAGGGTTTCTGCTGTGTCACCAGTACAATTTGTGGCAGTAATGTAGAAAGGGCTCAGGTAAGCATGCTGTCTTCTCTTAGCCTTCACCCGTCTCATGAAGACTTCCAGTGGTAGGTGCTTGTTGCAGCACAGTAGATTTCCCACAGTGGAGCTATTGTAAACATACTCAAGGAGTGGTGTCATTTTTGCATTAGTCTGTTTGAACCTTCAGTATTTTTTCCCATAGTAATTTAGTTGGTGAAGCAAACATTACACATACTCTAAAATGACTCGGGGTGTGTGTTTCAAAGCTGAGATCAGACAGTGCTGATGTTACCTGTACTTTGACTCTTTATGAAGGCTGTGGTAGGTGTAATTATAGATCCTGTTTGTAGCTCTTGAAAAATTTTATATCAGAAACTTGTGGTGTAGTGTGTAATGTAAAGGGAAGTTTCTTAGGGCGATGAAGTATGTGTACCAATTCTAAAACTGCATATAGTAGGAGAGGGAGACCTTTTTCCCTTGCTGAGAACCACAACACCCATTCAAACACCTTAGGCACATCACACCTTAAAAGAGGTTTTAGAATTATCCAGTAGGTCTCAGAATTAGCCAGTAGTCATGTGGAAACTCCCTATGGCCACAGGTCACGTTAACTAGACAACTGGCTCTCAGGCCATAGACATTTCTGCCTTAGTTTATGGAGAAGTTGTTTGAAACAAGCTGTTTATCTCTTGGCTCCTTTGAAGGTAACATTCACAAACAGCTGTGACAGTTTCATTTTTCTATTATGAATCATATGTATTTAAATTATAGCCAAGTTTTTAAGTGATTGTTCAGAGGCTCCCTACTTGGGTTTATGTAATTCTTTCCATTTTAAAAGGGCTTCACACTGGCTGAAAACAATTTGATGGTTCATGTTAGCAGTCTGAATGAAAGTGTACTGAGAGCAGGCCTGAAAAAGTTGGTTTCTTGTCATCATAAAAATATTCTAGCACTTCACATGATGTAATACAGGCCTTAAATGGGAAGTGCTACAGGTTTTTAAAATGGGTAGTTAGACTCTATAGATCAGACATGCTTTTTGATGTGGTCTATTTCTGAGTCTCTTAAAAGATACTTCCACCACGTATGCTGACGTTTTTCTTTCTCTTTAATAAACTTTATGGAAAAACTGTGGCACCTCATTGCTTGTATGAAAAAGTTGGGTGAGATTTTGATTTTGCCACAAAAGTGTGTGAGGATTATACATAAGGTTTGGTGTGCTGCTGGGGATAGTTGCAAGGGAGGAAGTGCTGAGGAGTTTTGGTGATGGGCTGTTTATCCAGGTCAGTAGATCTTAGCAGAAACACTGGTGGAATTAAATTCTTGATTTCAACCGTGCTGGTTGTGGGGTTTGAACTGTGCTGTCACCAATCCCTCAAGCTAGCAAGTTATCTTAGCTTTGATCCTGAATAATTTTTAAATCTGTCCCAGAAACGACACTTCTGTGCAGTTATTTTTTTAATTTGATACTGTGTTTAGTTCTCAGTATTTTATTTTGGTTTTCTTTTGAACTGCTTCCTCCTTTGGTTCAGAGGTGATCTGGTGCCTGTTCTAATGACTAGATTTTATCATCCTGCTTGTTCCCACGGCATCTTGAGAACATCATTAAGGTCATTAGTGCAAGGGGCAAGTCTGTCTTCCAGTTAAACCTGATACCTTCTGTTGTGGTGTAACACATTAATAAGAGGCAGTGATGTGGCTGGATTTTCTTTAGTATTCTGAACTGAAAGATGGCTGATCCTGGGCTAGCTAGGATTTGCATACCCAGAGACCTGCCTGCAAAGTGGAATGGCACTTACTCATCCTCTTTTCTTTCATACAGCTTCACATGGCCTGCTTTTTTAAGGGCTCCCCATAAGGTCTTCTAATAAAATCCGGCAAACGAGTCCCTTACGGAAATGTTTTTCCCCTGCCTGTTGCAGTTTGGTACATGCATTGTTACTTTGGGTCTGTGAGCTTTTAGAAACAGACACACATGTACTTGCTGACTTGATATAACCTTTGCCCAGAAAGAAAATTCATTAGAGTAATGACTAGAGGTTCATTCAGAGAGCTGCAATGTGCATGGTGTCAGGAGAGTGTTGTAGCCATTTTGAGCCTGTGCAGCCTCACCCTGAATTAAGGTGACAGCTTACTGTGATGTTGTTACAAAGACTTTTTCCTACCTACCAGACGCTTAAACCCCCTGGTTTTGTGCTCTTTTAAAATTTAATCAGCCTTTCATGCATAGATTTATTGGGAAAAAAAAAGTCCTGTGTCACTTAGAAACAATCTAACCTAAAATATCTGTAAATTACTGCCTTACTCTGGCCTGTTTGAACATGATTTTTAGAAAGAGAAGTTGGTGGATTGTAGAATTAATGTTGATCTGGAAATACATTTCCTGTAGTCAAAATCTTTAGTAACTCTTCTCTGAGCAGTCAGTGTTCATTTCACTAGTTGCTCTGGTTTTAGTGTAATTGTGAAAAATGTCTATTTGCATCTGTAGTATGCAGGAAATGTAACTTAACTGCCTTGCTCTGGTTTTATTTGCGCCATAAACAAGAAGAGCTTCTGTATTTTTTGCCAGTTTGCCTTGTAGGAAAGCTAAGACTTTTCAGTACATTGCAGATAAGAGCTTTGGCACCAAAGAGTTCTGCATTTGACTCCAACTCAGTATCTCATGCATCATTTTTTTCCCTCTGCCATAAAAAGAGCGCTACTGAGCACCTAATAATCTCTTACTAATAGGAACTTGGATTGTTCCTTGATGTAATTATCTTCTGATTTAATAGGTTGCCATGTGTTAATGTCTCTTCCATTTCTATATGTTTGGCTCCTCAGTGTGCCTGCTTGCTGTCAGACTTTGGAGTTAGTTCTGATCTGTGAACAATCTGTGATTCTAGACTGATACTATGGAAGCAACTGGGAATTTAAACCAAAAGATTTGATTAGCATATAAACAGAAAGTTCTGATCTTACTTGAAAATTTGAAATCCTTGACACAAAGGAGACTTGAAAAACCTATTCTTAAGGTGAATAACATGTATGATTCAGTGACCTTGACCCAGACAGAAACTAAAACGTGCACATTTCAAGTTGTCTTCTGGAATCCAGAATATAGAAGAAAGTAAAAGCAGCAGGAAATAAAATTGTCTGGTTTAAGATTTAAAAAAATAAATGTTTATTAGATTCTTAACATAAAACTGTGATCCCAGCAGTTAAACTGAAGTGCCGGAAAAGGCTTTGCCTAGATACACAAAGTCTTCAGAAGTGTGACTGAAGTAACATTTAAACAAAGAAGGTTAGATTGTTCAGCTGTTAATATTTATTAGGTGCTTTTTTTTTTTCTGCAACTGGAACTTTGGCATTAACGTCGTGTTTTATTTATGTATTTTAGCCGAGTCGAGTTAAAAAGGCTGTGTGAAATATTTACTCGCATGTTTGCTGACCCTCACAGCAAGGTAAGATCACAAAGCCTTGGCTCGCTCTCCTACGTTACTGTGTGTGCACATTTGACACTGTTCCAAGATGAATGGTTTGTATTTCTACCCCTGCCATCTGCCGGGGAAAACTGGCATTTAAAAATCTCCTTGGTTTTCATTTGGTTTACAAGGAGGGGATGTGTCTCAGTCTCTCTTATGTTGCTAGGAACTGGTTACTCCGTGCTTCCTGAGGAGCAGCCTAATGCCTTTCAGAGGTCACCTCCTTGAGCCAGAAATTCAGTTTGATTTGCACTTCTCTGGGATGTATTTTTGGTGATACACAGGGAAGAGTGGTCCATGAGGGGTCATGAGCATCGCAGCCACTGGGGTTTGTGTGTCGTGTACTCCTGGGAGCAGGTGTCTCACCAAGATAATATTCTGAATCTCATAATCAAGGTCTTTAATGTAGCTACTTTGCCTTCCTTAAAACACTGACCTTTGAAGTTAAAGGCTGTGGCATGAATTTACAGACGTTTATTAAGGAGAAGTGGGCCACAGAATGGGGAGGCAGGGCCCATAGGCGTGTTCAGAACTAGTGGATTTCTATGGACAGCCAAGGGGAGCAGGGAGAAAGGAATAGGGAATTTCATGCCCTTTTCTGAGTTTTGCCTGTTGAGGAAAACCAGTAATGGCTGTGTAAAAACTTCAACAGTTAGGTTAAATGCAGTTTGAGAAATAATAAGTTGTATAAATCTTTGTAGTTCAAGACGTCTTGGTAAACCAGTTTTAATAAATGATTGTCAGGTAGAAATTCCATGAGCAGGCAGAGCAGTCTGTCACAGGTCTTGTTCAAAATGTGCATTTTTGGCCTTAATTATACTGCACATCAGCTGTCCCACAGGTCTCACCAAGCTTTGTAGTACTTACCTGTAAGTTCTTAATGCTTTATTTCCCCAAGGTATGTGTAGTAGAAACGGTGGAGGTGTAATTATTTGTTTGCAAAATATTTCCGAGTAAGGTGGGAGTTTATTTCACACTGGGCTCAAGTACATCCTTTGTGGCAGCAGTGATCTGTCATCTTCACTGCTTTTGTAGACTTACTGATACAAACTCATTAGTTGTGGTGTTAAACACAGGTAGCTTTGTTCATATAACTGTATATAAACATGTTACTTTCTTGACTGAGGAGACTGAGTCTGATCCAAGGCATGTAATGTTTTAAGTAACTCTGCTGAGAAGAGATTGTGTTTTAAGAAAATGTAAACTTTCAATGAATGTGTCTTTTATCTGTTGAGAAACTGCATCCTTGATCACTCCGTGTGCTAACGAGTGGTTTGTTTTGTTGCATGGCCTGCTTTGCCGTGGAATTCACAACAGAGAGTAAGTGTTCTCTACCCCCTTCCTTCATTCGTTACGTGTGGTATTTTAATACAACACATTTTAGACATGTCTTGTCTGATTTTTTTTCCTGAGCAATGTAGTCACTAAAATCATTCATTCATGAAACTTTTATAACAAAATCATCCTGAAACTCAGACTGTAAACCCCCTTTCCCTTTGAATATTTTTATTCTAAGAACTGTGTTTCTTTTTCTGACACTTGTTTTGTTTACAGGTCTTCAGCATGTTTCTGGAAACCCTGGTTGATTTCATCATCATTCATAAAGATGACTTGCAGGATTGGCTTTTTGTTCTCCTGACGCAGTTGCTAAAGAAAATGGGAGCAGATTTGTTGGGGTCTGTGCAAGCAAAAGTTCAAAAAGCTCTGGATGTCACCAGGTAGAGTACTCAGATGGCAAATATTGTGGAGGTTTTTTTCAGGATTACAGGAAGGTGTGATTTTAGAAATCCAGCAGTGGCTGTGTATTTTGAGGGCTCAATCTTGATGAATATAAGAATAAAGGAGAACAAAGTTATGTCACAGCATTTCAAGTACTGAATTAACAATACCAGTCTCTCTTCTAAATAAATAACTTTAAAGCATAAATTTAAAAATGTATAACTGATTAATTTTAGACTTTTGTGGGGTGTGTGCTCAGATATCATGGGTTTTTTTGATTGACAGGTACCCAAAAAATTGCAGTATTCAAAATACGAAAGGTGCTTTACCACAAAGTTCAGCACCTCTTTCATGTTGTTCAGATGCAAATAACAGGTCAGGATAAGACCTTGAATGCTGCTGCAATGCTCCGACCAATTCTGTACTCCATGTCCTTTTCAAAGGATATCCGGATATAACTATTACCATAAAGTTTGGCTCATTCTAGAAATAGGATAATTAAAAAAGAAAAGAAAAAGTAGTAATAATCTTAAGAGAAAATAGTGGGGAAGAAAAGAGAGAGACAGATCAAAACCAGGTATGAACCCTGAGGACGAGGTAAACCAAGCTGCTTCTAGAGATAAGGGAACAAAGCAGAGTCTGAAATGAAATGGGCAGGCATGCCAAAAGTGTACAGACAGTAGAGTAACTCTGTGTAAAAGTACTGATTTAGCAGTTTTCTCCAGTGTTGTGTCAATAACTAGCTAATCCTTAAGCTTAGATTTTCTCTTGTTGATGGTAAAGTTACCAGGAAGAAAAGTGTGTTGAAATCTGTTATGTAAGCTTTGAGGTATTGAGGTAATTTAGTTTATGTTGCATTACATTTTTGCTTTTGTTTCCTTTGGACAGGGATTCTTTTCCATTTGATCAGCAATTTAACATTTTGATGAGGTTTATTGTAGATCAGACCCAGACACCAAACCTAAAGGTCAGTATCAAAAGCCATTTCACTAAAGCATCAACGTGCTTGTCTTACCTTGTCATGTCAGGCATACCAAAAAGCATAGGACTCATGAGAAGGTAATTATTGTATTATATGTATGATATAGAAATTATGTAGGCAACTTGGACACATGTCCCAGGGATACTTCCTCCCCACCATGTGATGTAAGTCTTGTCAATCTGTAGTGGAATCTGTTCCTGTGGAAAAAATGCATCTTTGCCAGCTCCTGAGCTTCACAGATCCCTTTTCATTTCTCAGGTCAAAGTTGCTATCCTGAAGTATATTGAGTCCTTGGCAAGACAGATGGATCCAACAGACTTTGTGAACTCCAGTGAGACAAGACTTGCTGTATCTAGAATTATAACTTGGACTACAGAACCAAAGAGCTCAGATGTGAGAAAGGTAAGCCAGGATGATGAAGTATTTGCAGTAATTACTCTTCAGGAAGGAGGAAAAAACCCAAACAAACCTGTCATAAAGGTAATGAAAAGTTCAGTGATTAGACTCTAACTTAAGCCCTGATTTTACACACCTCACTGTCCAAACAAAACTGTCAATTCAGTCCACACACAATTCTGAAGCATGTCTTCATATTTTTTTTTCCTAGTAAGTGACTTTAACTACTATTACCATACAAAAAGAGATCATGGTTTGAAAATGTGCTTTTTTTCTTGAGGATTCTGGAAATATCTCTAGGTTTGTATTTTGTTTAGGTGAAGGCTTTGTGCTTTGTAGACTGAAAGCTAGCACAACTTCAGTGTTATAATGTTTTTAAAAGAAAATAAACAAGTCAGTAAGCTGCCAGGGACTCTCAACCCTTCTCTTTTAAGTGCTGTGTGTTTATATCTACCTGGCAAAAAGTGACACAATTAGGTCAGGCCTGGGTAATAGTTACCTTGTTCTTTATTTTATTCTCTATGCAAGTGTCAGGCAAGCTAAAATGGGACAGGTAGTGATACTCATCTCTCCCAAGAGAAAAGCAAGACTCAGTTTCATGTAGCTGGCATCTGTAACACAATTTAAAATTACTTTCTATTTCCAGTAGGAGTTCAAGGCTTTGAGATGTAGTTGGATTTAAAAAAAACCCAGCCAAATTTTAATAATTCCAGAATGTAAACATTGTATGAGATCTTAACACTATGTGCACATAAAATGTTGACTTAATACTAGAATAACATGCAATTTTATAACTTTGGAAGTAATAAAATTACTTTTATTTTATTCCAATGAAAAGATTGCTGGGTATCAAATATGCTGCCACACACGTGTGCAGCATTATCCAGCAGCTGAAGGAAGCCTTCAAAGAAGCTGTTTGGGCATGTGCTCTTTGCTTGCTCACATACAGATGATTGGTTCTAGGGGAAAAAGGAACATCCTCTTTTCTGAACACTTCCTGCAGAGATTATTCACAGCACTGTAACTGAAACTTGCTTCTGTAAGATAGCCTCCCTCAAGAAAAAAAGGGGTACTTTAAATTCTGGACTTAGATCTGGGATACGAATTTGCATTTTCATGTTTCCATGTCCAAAGTCAGAAAAAATTGATCAGGCAAAGCAGCTGCTTCTGTGTTACAGTTCAGGTGAATCTCAAGCTGTTTACTTTGCTGCTGGGTTGTGAGGGGAGGTTGTAAGTATTTTAAGTAGAAATATGCATTGAAAAGCAAAATCTCTTCATATTGCTCAGCAGAAGAAACATTCCACCATTAGGGGTCATCATTGCTGCGTGCAAAAGGAGGCAGAGTCTCTGCTGCAGCTGAAAAATTGGATGTTTGCTGTTCCCTGTGGGCTGTGGGGAGCAGGTGCTCACTGTGTGGTGTCCATCCTTCTGTCTGTTCCAATGGCTTGCACAGCTCTGGCAAAACTTCAGCAAATTCTGCCTGAGTAGTACTTGGGCAAGTGCCTTGGGGCTGACAAGAGATTACTGCATCAAAATTCTTTTTACTAAACCTGCGTGTGACTTGGATTTGCCTTTGGTGCCAGTAGTTTTCAGATAAATTATTACACAGTTAAGCTAATTTAGGCTACTAAAAACAAATGCACAGGTGATCCTTATTTCATCATACCATTGCTGTAGTATGATTTTATTAAGAACATAGTACAAACGAGAGGCTTTAGAAGAAACACTGCAGCAAAGGATTTATAAGCAATCATTGGCCATTATCTCTGTGATAAATTTATATATTTTTATCCATCTTGTAAATTGATTATGCAATAGTGAATTGGATTATCAAAAGCCAATCTAGGCAGGTGAAATGTTCTGAAGAACACAAATATGGCCGTGGGTTTTTGGCAATATAACTTGGGGGGGGGGGGAAAGTAGTGACTTCTTAATATCAAGATGATTCATATAAGCATCAAAAGATTCTGCCCTTGTGAAAGGTATTATGGTGGTCTTCAAGATCTGTAGTTTTCTCAATGCAAAGCAGACCATGCCCTGTAAACACTGTGACAACCTGAAAATGGAGATGGCAGTGGAGATTTTTGGGGAGAAGGAGAAAAATCAGTTTTGTCTTCAGGTGGTTGAAGTTTCACAAGAGGCCTGTAAAAAGTTTAAAAATGGGTGGTTTTTCAATAGAATCTGGTCTCAAGACTACCAGTGCAATGAACTCAGCTCCTGCAAGTGACAAGTGCATATCATTCATGGTACCCAGGGCTCCTGGGTGGTGTAGTCCAGTTTACAGGTGGACTGACTTGGTGGAACAGTGATGCTGCTTCTCAGCTGCTTGTGGAGGCAGGGACTCTTTCCCCCAAGAAATGGAGTCCAACAGCCAATATCCTCTTCATCCAAGTCTGAGTTACTGAATTCTACCATAATGCAAGTAACATCTGTGTGTGGTGGCCATGCTGTTCTGTCTGGGATTTATCTTTGAGCAGAGTCACATAAAGCAAACTTCTCACACTGGTGATATCTGTCAGTGAGGAAGGCATGTGGCTGCTGTGTGCACGTGGCAATGAGTCATGCAGATCTGATCCTATAATAGCAATCAGGGTGTCTGTTCAGGAAATTGGTTATATTTTCAGTCTATGCTGAGATTATCCTTTTGTTAGTGATAATCTGTCCACTACTACTACTTACTGTGTGTGATTGTCATGGAGGTCCCAGCCACATAGTGTTAAGGCACTGGAGAAAAATAGAACAAAAAATGTCATTTAGCCCAAAAACCTTTCCAAACTGAATGCTGCAGTTTTATTTATAGCTTTGTGTATTCTTGTGATAACACTTAAACATACTTAATGAGTACACTTAACCAATCTGACACAACTTGAACTACAGCTCATGTTTTCTAGCTAGTGAGATCAGAAAAAGTCAAAAGAAATGCTGTTTTCCATAAAACAGTTTGTGGTCCTGTATAGAATGACATCTGTGGTTGAACATAAGTTCTGTTATCACAAGGGAGATGTGATGTACTATGAAGAACATGCAGTTGATACTGAAGTGTGCATTGACAAAATGTTGTGATTCCCTCTCAGGGCAGAAACAATTTAAACTGCTGACAGTAGCCGTGAACTATGTACAGTTACAATTACTGTCAAACTTTAGGTTTAAAATAAGGTGATCTGCAGTGTGTTACGGGTAAATATTTGTCTTATTTTAAAGATTGTTAGTATTTGGCGTGTTTACCCTGCATTCAGCTTAAGGTTTACTTCCTGCAAGCAGTGCTGGAAGAAAGGTGAAGACATTTGCCCTCCATGCTGAGCAGAAGCCACAGGGTAGGAGCAGGTCCTGCAGTGCTGTGTGGGGACCTGGATGGGATGTGATTCCAGTGTGAGGAGAGCACCTGTTGGTGATTCCTGCTCATGCAGCCAGCTCGTGGCTTTTTCCCCAAGCAGAGCTTATCAGTGGGCAGGGCACAGATCAGGATTTCAGATAACTGAGCTGTGATTTCGACTGCAGTAGCATCTAACCTTGTGTGAGGTACTTGACTTTCCTCTGCACTGATTTATTTCCCGCTGTAGCAGGGTGTTAATTCTGATTTTCCTCTGGAAATTGTTTAGGATTTGATGAAATAATTTTACAAACGCCAGTTAATTACCACACAAAAAAAGTAACACAGTGGCAATGCCAGTGCTGTGATGTCTGGTCTGTGAGGACATTATAAGTCAGTAACTTCCCTATTTTATTAGTAATATTGCCAGCAAAATTGTGCAATCCTTACGTAGGTAAAGGGCTGATTGAATTTGGATGACAGGTATGGGCTCTGTGTGGGAAAATACTTTGATCCTGGAAAAGAGCCATCAGTTTGCAGATGTAAATTAGAGTAAGGCTTCTCATTTGACTTTGGCCAAAGCCTACAGAAACCTCGTGTCCAAGGCTAGTCTGAATGGAAACGTTTATTTAACATGGGTGCCCAGAATTTGTGAGTGTGGAATCAGCTGTGAGGACACACAGGATCTTAGTGTTTAGGAGGACCTTGTACAGGCTGAAGGGGAATGAGGCCTCCTGAGGTGAAGGGCCAGTGACAATTCTTACCATCTTGTTAATCAGCCCAGTTCTGGTCCTAACAATAAATAACAAGATCTGTATTGCCTGATTGGTATTTGTAGTACTGATCTCAAGGCAGAAGAAATTTTTTCCTTTGTTCCAAATATCCTGACTGGCTTCTCTGTTGATGAAACATTCCTACGGTGGATTTATTTTACAGGCCTGAAGGCATTTTTACATGCTATGGGCAGCCTTGTGTCACGTGGACATCACGTTCTACCTTCCACTTACGTAACTGGGAAAACTGTTTCTTTCAACTGCCCTCCTTGTCACTGCAAGCTGCCCTTTAATACAGACAGTTGGATAGGTTTTGGTAAGAAACTAGAACCATTTCACTGAATCAAAAAGCCCAGGAGGGTGCTTGTGTTGCTCTAATTTTCATGAAGATGATGTCCTCCTGAGATACCTTGGGGAAGGTCCTCCTTGGATTGCTACCACTGGTTTCCAGGTGAAGTCGAGGGATGTCCAAAGAAAATGAGTTTGGGATCAGATTTTTTTTCACTAAAACTGATTGAGAAACAGTTTCTGAATTATGAAGAAGATGAGGAAGATTTCAGAGAGAAAACTGCAGGCCAACAGACACTTCATAAGCTGAAACAGGCAATGAAGCTGTATTTACATCTTTAACAAGTAATCTTAAAGGTCATTTCTTGAGAAATATTGATATTGTCACTTTGACAAGCAAAACCTATCTGTCCGTAAAGCCTAGATTGAGCAACTTTGGATAAAATATTACTGTGATATCTGTAGGAGGACCAGTGACAGGAAAGCAAACACTTTTAAGGAAAGGAAATTAGGCTCCTTTGCATGGTGATGCCATGAGACCTCTAAAAATTCTTAGATGTTTTAATCATCCATCTAGCATCAGTCTGATTTCAGCTGCTCTGGCACAGATGTGTCACTGTAAGAACACTTAGTGAGCTGAAGTGGCATTGCTTATTTGTACTGGTGTTGAGCAGTAATCACTGTTGGTCGTGGCCTGTTACAGTAGCAGTGGTGAAGAGGACATTTGCAGAAATACTTTGGAATGGCAAATTATTTTAGTACTCTCCATCCACAGGCCCTTGCCTTTCTGGATCAGAGGTTTCTCTAGCACTCTTGCAGTATTCCTACACCAGATTTGTGCTTCTCATGGACTCCTGATGAGCCAAGTTACCAGAGCACCAGGCATTAGAATTTCATTTCAGATTTATGGAATCTTAAATAGGACCACATCCATGTTGCTGAGGTCAGCCTTTTAGCTAAAGAATATTCCAAAAAAAAGTCAAACTCTGTGTAAATGCCCAGAGGAACTTCTATCAGGCATTTAAAACATAGTAATTTTTAGGAAAAACTGTATAATACATGAAAAATAGCACCTGGTGCACTGTAGTGTTTACTTAATTTAAAGCTATTAGAACAAAAAGGATCTCTGTGTCCTAGCTGTGTTTCCAAAATAGTATCCCTCATTTTCTGTTTGTTTTGAATTTGATGCTACAGAGCTATGGAAGCCCAAATGTTTTTAGTGTATGCAGTGTAAGGAAAATGGCTTTCACCCAGTGTTAGTGGCTAGAAAATCGTGATGTGCTTCTTGGAAACATGTTGCTGGGATGGATTTCCTTAAACAGAGTCCCTCCACTTTATACAGCTTTCTAGGATGCTTTGAGCTGAAAGCAGTTTGAATATAAGCACATACTTACTCTGTTTGCTAGAAGAGCTAGTGCACAGTAATACAAGGGAAGAAATGGCTTCACAGAGTGTGTATACTCACACTTACATTGTGTGTCTGTGCACGATGTTTGTGTGTACGTGCCATTTATATAAACACTCACACACCTACACAGGTATAGGTGATGTTTCTATTTTGAAAATCAAGTCTGGAGGTGATGTTTACTTGATGCATTGCAGAGCTCTTTGCGGTGTGACAGATAATTCTGCCATACTTCCTCTAGCATTTCAAAAATCCATGCAGATTAAAGTGCATGTTTTCCTTACAAACCATATGACTTCAGTAGCTCTTTTTCTTTCTTGGTTTATATGTGGGAACTTTTGCATGAGAATTCTGACTTCTGTCAAGCCAGGTTTATAAGTAAACTTTCTCAGTTGTTAATGAAATGTAACCTATGTTTCTAGTCCTGAAACCTGGTTTTGCAACAACTGCCATTTTATAATAAGCAAAGTTACTCAGGGTAGCCTTCATCAAACTTGATTTCTGGGGTAATGTCTGGTTCTCAAGAAATAACATTTTTGCCATGGTCCTTTCTGTGCCCAGGTCACCAAACAACAGCACACTTGAGTCATAATCTGCCATAGAACAATAATCCAAATGTGGTGGTTTGATGCTGCATCTTTTTTTGCTGTCACTTTTCTGAGGTGCCTTTGGCACTTGTAATGCAACCATCTCTGACTTGGAACAGCCTTTTGTGATATATAAAGTATGTACTGTGTAAAACAATAGCAAGATGGATTTAATCTCTTTCTGTATTTAAATCTGTTAAACAAATTATTCCTTTTCAAGATGTGGATATGAACAGCATATGCTAATACAAGTGTTTTGGGAAAACTGTGTGTTTAAAACTTTTACTCAGGCTAACGTGCTTGGATTATGTATAAACTGCTAAAGCCATTGTGCTTCATACTGCCATGTCTGTAATGTGAATGTCCTTGCTCATCTGATTCTAGGCCTGAAAAGGCAACAAGCAGAAGGTTTGGTTTGGTAGACAGTTTGTTAGTTTAGTGCCAGCAAAGACTTAATTGTCTGCTGGAAAGTACACTGAAATAATACTTGTTTAGAGCTTGCAAACTCTCAGTAGATGGGAATAACTCACTTAACACCAGCTACTCATTGGAGAATTGAAGCCGTGTGCCAGTGTGTGCTAATACAAGCTGCCTAATGTGCAAATGCTGCCCCTTGATCTCAGTGGATCTCTATTTGATCTGCAGTTTTTGTCACTAATTCGAAGTGACATTAGAGAGAGCTTCTCTGCTCCATTGTGCCATAAGTTATTAAAACCCACATTTTTCTTAGACTGGATGGTGAAGTATGAGATGCATTCAGAATATGATTTTGTTTGTCAAAAGTGAGTAGGTGTTAGCGAGGCTCTTCCCCAGACTGATCACATGATAAAAGGTATTTATAGGCAGTGTTGGTCCATCAGACTGATGTCCAGACTGGAGGCAGGAGTTTGCAAGTTTTTAACTGTAACTTCCTCTGAACTTAGAGATATCTGTGAGGGCAGGTGCAGGGAGATGCACCTATTCTTCCATTCCTGGCTGGCCTGATGCAAGTGCCATCATTTTAGCACTGCCTAGGCTCTGCACCTCAGCAGAGGTTTTCAAGTGGTTGTGGAGGCCACCAGGAGGTTGCCAAAGCAAAGCCTCGTAGAAAAACTAAGGGATGATCTGTAAGCCTGAGAGCTGTTGCTGAATTTAATTTTGAATTTATTTCAGCTGCCCTCTGCCCAAAGGAATGCACTTCTGATGACATCAAAGAATGTTTTTTAAATCAGTTTGCATTACTTGAAATGAAGCAAGAAATTGATCAAAATTCTTCTGCAAAAAGATAGCAGGTGTATTGTTTAGGTGATTGAGTTGAAATCTATGTTTTCTTTGAATAATACCAACTTTCCTGTTTGTCAAACCCAGACGATGCATAGTTGGGTGGGTGAGGATTTGCCAGCTAGGACAACTACAGCCTCCTCAGGGCCTGGTGAAGGAAACTTGGAAGAGAAATGTAAACAGGTAGACTGAAAGCCTTGTGCACTAATCACACTAATCATGTTTGCAGTCTCAACTCAACTGTCTAGCTGTGTAAAGAGGCCTGGACTGGGAGCCTGAAAAAAGTGTGTCTGTCTAAAGTAATTTTTGGCTTTGATGTGTTTTTCTGTTAACTCTCTTGTTGTAGTTCCTCGTAAAGGATCAGGGTACAGTCTCCTTCTTTTATGGGGCTGCCAGTGTTCGGAGCCCATCACCAACAGATGTTTGAGTAACTTGGAAACTGCCTTCATGTAGCTCAGGCAACTATCTGCTTATTCTGCTTGGTCCACTGGAGCAGCAGCAGCAGCAATCATAAGGCACTTCTATTAACCTTAGGTCACTGACCACATTTCCTTCCTAAAATCAATGGATTTTTCCACTTAGCCTTGATCTGTTTGCTTAATAAGCCCAAAAGATTTCGAAGACACTTTATTATAACTCAGCCAAGTTGAAAAAGTTACAGATTTTGATGTCTGATTATCATCCACCATCTAGGTAAAAACAAAAAACAGATATTGCTGAAGCATTTGTGTCCCTTTAGCAGTTGACGCTGTTGGACAGCAGGAATTGCAGTGACCTAAGTGTGAAACTTTTGGAGCTGCTACTGGCTTGTGGAATCTGATCTCTCACTGCATTGTGATAAGGAAAATAATAAAGTTACATAAGCAATCCTTTGCAAATGATTCAAGAAGCTGACACTGAGCCAGACCCCCTCTCTAGCATAGTCAGGCTCTGAAGGGACTGGAGTTTCTCCAGCTGAAGCCAGCAGAGAATGGCTTCATTAAGATTAGATAATCTGTAGGGTCTACGTTATATGTCACTGAAGGAGATGGATTAGTGTTCTGTGCTAATGGTACAGGGACACAAAGGCAAGGGAAAATTCAGATACGACTTTCTTCAGACTATATATCATCAAGCATGAGTGTTGCATGGAGAATGTTTGTACATTGTGTACAGAAATAAGTTTTTTTATTGCTTGTTATATTTATTTACTCTGACAGTAATCTAATGAAGCAAGATTTTCAGAAGACGTCCAGAAATTCAGAGATTATGAAAATGTCTCTGGTTTGTCACAAGCTGAAAATCCACAGATTTAAAATTCTTAGAAACATTATCTGTAGAAGATGTCCTTTGATTAGGTAAAAATATGCTAGATAAGTGAAACTTGGAGGATTATCAAGTGTGGCCAGATCTAACTGCTACCACAGATGTGGAAATGCTGCCCCTGATGCTCTTAATTACTGAAATAAAATTACTTGTATTAGAAGCATTGCAGGAGTGAAACTTGGAGCATGTTACAAATGTGACTTCAAGCTAGCATGGACCTTTCAGCTTTTGAGGCCAGTAAGTAATAATGTTGATCTTACGGTGGTAGGGACCAAGACCTTTGTGTATTAAATATTAAGTAGGAAATTATGGGCACACTTTCAAATAATGACTTTTGCCTGAAATAAACCTGGAAGTGCTGTTGGATGTCTGGGGACAGTTTAGAAAGAACACAGACAGGGTTTTACCCATGTAACTCCAGTGTTGCCTTTGAGACCTTTACTGGAGCACCACTCTCAGGATGTAGTAGTCCTTGGCTTTATTTCAAAAGACAGAAACGCTGTTTTCTTTGAGGCCACAGAAGATTGTGAGCATTGGGAGCTACTGTTAAGCCCTTCATTCAAAGCCCAGTGACTATTTACAGGTGACAGGAAAGCTGCTGTAGAGCACTGGGTATACAGAATTCTGGCAGACACTCCTAAAAACAAGCTGTATTTAGTGCAAAGAGGCAGGGCAGACATAGTTCTGTTTTTCTTAAAGCCAAAATGCAAAAGTGGAACAAAACTGTAGTGACCTCTGAGACCTGAAACTTCTCTCAGCTACTCCTGTAGGACAGTGTCTGTGCTAGTAGTGTTTGTGGTGGAGCTTTGCTGAAGGTTTCACTCAGATCTCTCAGATGCATCTCGAACATCTCTGTTGGGCAGCTCCTGACTTACCAGTTGATAACTCCAGATATTCTAATCTCTAAGCAGTCTCTCAATCTGTGAACCTTGTTGATCAATTTTTGTGGGGTTTGTGGTTTTTTGGTTTTGTTTTGGTTTTTTCTATCTCAGTGAATGTGAGATCTGCTTGTTCTGACACTGAGGATCTGCATGTCCACTCCTAACTATTGAGGATACGCATGTCATTCACCAACGGGAATGTACGTTGGCATGACTTGTCACTTTGCATTCAGTTCAACTTGCTGTTCCTTGTTATAAGATCTCTTGTGTGCAGTAATATTTTTATTACAGAAAATACTGTGCTGGTGAAAGCTTAAAAGTTCTTGGATCAAAATGGACAGAAATACACTTCCTTTTTGGATACCAGGCAGGCTTCATGGCAGAGTTGTCCAAAACTTCAGGTCAGAGGAGGGTGGATGATGGAGTTGAGAAAGCCATGGGGAAAACTATCTCTCCGCTTCTTTCATCCTTAGATCTTGAGAATGGAGTGAATAATCACATACTGTGTTTCTATTCAAGTCAGGAGAGTTTTGGCAGGAGAGGCAGCATGATCCATCTGGAATGAAGTCTGAAGACCTGTTGTTTGCTGCAGTCCTTGGAAGCCTGTTGAGTGTTGTGGGCCTTGGTTCCTTTGTTGGCCATATGAAAAGGATGATACTTACCAAACTTTCATGGGTGGAAAATGTTTTTATATACAAAGCTGTGCTAGTTGTTGCTGATGGCAGAAGAAGCAGTATAGTTTGAATTGCAGTTTGCACACTGAAACAGTGAGGTACTATGGTTCCCCTCCTCTATGAAGGGTGCTTGTGTACCCAAGTTCATCATCTGTGAAGAATTCCACTCCACAGGGAATTGCAGATACAATGACTTACGGATTTTGGAAGCACATTACTTACTAGAAAATCCTTCTTTAAAGTGGTGAGAACAACGAATGTACATTTATCCCCACAGCAGTGAATTACACTTGTACCCTTTTCCAAGTTATTTTTAATTTTTAGGGGATTGTAGAAAGTTCTTTAAAGGGTCAAACCCAAATGTCTGCTCTTTCTAAGCATATATGTATGCTTTTCCAAAATAGGAGCATGTGTAGCTTTGCTGCTTAATTTTGTAAGCCCAAGCCACTGCTTTCTGTATTCTGGAAGTTGATGTGTCAATGGCTACACCCCCTTTGGACAAGATGCTGCTGCAGACTATCAAAGGTCCTTCATCATGGCTTCATTTTTATTGTTCTTTTTATTGATGTTTGTACACTTTCAAAGTAAAGTCAGGGAAAAAGCCCACAGAATTGTCACATTCACACAGGTTGGATACTGCTGGGGAAGTCTAGTTAGGAACACGTGATGTTAATTATTTTGTCAGGTCTTCATACTGTGATTTATTCTGCTTCCATTCCCATTTGATTCCATTGTCTTAGTTCAGGATCTGCAGAGCTCTATGTTTGTTAATGGATTAGGGGAGATCCTGTTCTGGCAGGAGTTCTCTGAGGCACATAAAGCAAACCCTGCCCAGTAAAATTAATGGTAGAATTCTCAATTGTTTCAGTGGTACCTTGGTTTCACTTTCTGAATTTAGGAAATCTGGTGGGGTTTAGCCTGTCCATGGCTGAGAGAATGGTGGTTATCACCATCCTCATAAATCTTCCACTTCAGATGGAGTCTTCTTTTGCTGAAATAGCCTGAGTGGTCAAGACTTACCTGGACAGGTGGATTCTCTGCTTGATGAAACAAACTCAGGATCCCTAGGAAGAGAACATGTTGGATGGAAACTCATCCCATTCACACATAAAATAAAAAGCATGAGAATGACAAATTACAGTCCTAGAGTCTTCATACTTGCTTGAACCTCTAGCTTTATTTGTTTTCAGTAAATCTTTGCAGTAACTTGTTCAGTTGAAATATGTGCTGGACAGAAAATGGTAAGAGCTTCTCACTAGCTGTGAATAGCTGTACACTTCACATCCGGGAAAATAATGATATAAATGCAGAAACATATTTAAGCTTTAAGAACTAAAACTAACTATTGCTGTTAGTAATTCATTATGATGTATCACAAAGACTATTTCAAAGATTTGTCTGGTAGAGGAGTCTTCTTTTTGAATGAAACACTCATCATTTACTGTAAGCATCACTGCCGAGAGAATGCATGCTCTTTTCAAAGAACAAAAACTGATGGTCTCTTTTTTCTTCTTCTTTTCAGGCAGCACAAATAGTCCTGATTTCTCTCTTTGAATTGAACACTCCTGAGTTTACCATGTTACTTGGTGCCTTGCCAAAAACATTCCAGGATGGTGCTACCAAGCTCCTGCACAACCACCTCAAGAACTCAAGTAACACCAGTGTGGTGAGAGGCCCTTGTCCTTGCAAACAGCAGAGCCCCAAAGACAACAGCTCATTGATAAGCTGTTGCAGATGTTCATTTTGAATTATCTGTAACTGTTGTCTTGAAGCAATATGGCAACAGAAGCTTTTGTTTGATGTTGCTTTTAATAGGGACCATTAAAATAAAAAACTCGGTTATTTTAAAATTTAATATAGTCCTAACCAGAGCAGATTAAAAATGACTGAGAAGTGCATTAAAATAGGTGGGGTTTGTGCTTTCAAGTTGGTGGTGCTTTTGAAAGTCCTGCCAGTAATGACTTTTTGGCTAAAACAGATCCTGATACCACAGATTTTCTGGGCTTGTGACTGTTATTGAGATCAATTTAATAACAGTTATACTCTCTATTAAGAAACTTGCAGGATCTTTAATGTGACTTACAAGGTCTCCTCAGTCTATGCCTATTACCTTACATTTTGCTTTTATATGGAGCTCTTACATATTAAATAGGCAATTTCTTTCCCTTCCCAGAGCAGCAAAGATGAGGGAATGTTTTGTCTTTTTCATGTGGAAATATTGTGAACTTGCTGGAATTTGAACCCTCCTATCTTTGCACTTCCACGGGGCTAAGTAGAATTTAGTGTAAGCTAGAACTGCAGCATTAGGCTTCCAGGCAAATGGTCTGGATTCTCTAATACTTTTGACTCTGTGTGAAAAGTGTCAGAATTGAGAGCAATTTCTACTCATTTTGCTGTGGTATAAAAGATTGTGCAGGCCAGTGGAAAAATGCTAAGTTAGACTTTCTACTTATGCTCCTAACAAACATAATCAGAATGCTTTAGACAATGTGGAAAACAGCTGTGTAATTAGAATACTGAATTGCTAGGGTAATGGTGAGCATATTTTGGAGCCTTGTAAATCTTGTTTGAGAAGCTGGATTGATGAACCATTTCACTGGCAATATTTGCAGGCCACACATGTTGTGCATTTAAATTGCAGGTACTGTGGGTTGTAGAGAAGTGCACGTACACTTTCTTTATCCTCAGAGTCATATCTTCAGGAGCATATTAATGACTACATGAACCATGGCTGCAGATTTTAAGGTCAAGAGGCATAATCAAAACTGTGCTAAGCTTGTCTAGAGCAAACAGAGGCACTGTTTGGACCTGTTGTTGTACTCTGCCTGTGCATTGCAACACGTTGCTAATCCCTGTCTTCCTGCTTCTGTGTCAGGGTTCCCCCAGCAATACCCTTGGTCGGACTCCTTCCCGGCACTCCAGCAGCAGAACCAGCCCCTTAACTTCACCTACCAACTGTTCCCATGGTGGACTGTCTCCAAGGTAATGTGGCAGGCTAATTAAACCCCTTGCAAAATACTGAAGGATTTCAACACCAAGTGTGCTTTGCAGAATATGACTCACTTTGAAAGCAAAAACAAGGCAATAAGTTTGCAGTAGATTTCTGTAAAGAAGCAGTGTTTGAACATGATAATATGTGGCTGGTGATTGACTTCAGTGTTCCAATCCTCATGCTGTCTGTGTAATCTTAATGTCTTTTCTTATCATACTAGTTTTCTTTCGTGGCCTTCTTCAGAATTACATTTGTGGGTAATAAAGGTAATATTAATTAGCAGCATTAGAAATAAAGTCTTGTTGAGGCTGCATATGTCACGGTGTCTGTGATGACTATCAGAACAGGAGTTGCAGATTGTGCCTAGTTTTCAGGTGTGGACTTGTAATCAGTAATTCTTCTGACTATAGTACAAGGCTTGTGCTGCTGAGAGAAGTGCTGTATCTGCTGTTCCCCTCTTATTCTTTGTGAGGATGCAGGACAGGCAGAGGTGTTGACAGTGTTTCAGTGCTAAATACCTCCCAAAGTGCTCACCTGGCTCCTTACCAGCAGAGCAGTGGCCTGATCTTTTGGGCAGCAGGTCTGTTGCAACCAGGTGTTTTGCTGAAGCTGCAGGTGCTACCCTAGAATATATTGATCCACTCCTAAATCTTGTATTCAGCCAACATGGACTCTTGGCTGCTGGAAATGTGGATGTTTTGCAGCATTAAAGCCTGGAGCAGGGGAGATGACATTGTAAACAGTATGTTCTGAGACCATAGAAATATTGGAGGAAAGTAGCAAGCTGTTACCTGGACAAGCTCTGGTTCATGCTGGAAAAGTTTAAATTCTGGTGCCCTTGTCTGCCTGTCCTCTTCGTGACAGGTTGTGGAAGAATCATAAGGAACCATCTTGGGTGAGGACTGCAGGTCATAGTGCAGTATAGTAGTTTACATTGAAATCTGTTGATCTACCCCTGTTAGTTGCAAAACTCTCTCTGAAGGGATGCTTAGACATGTGAGTTCTGGTGTGTCAGGAAAAGTACAGGCCTTTAGCATTTAATGAATAATTATACTAATTCCAGCAGCATAGGAATCATTGGGATTTCCTGAGAAAATTTTGGGTATCTAAATACATCTTTGTGACTTCTTAATCTGCTGTAATTCAAAACTAAACCAAGAGTTTGCAAGCCAAAGCCGAGTTTCCTATTATGAGTTTTTTCCACAAAGGTTTCATTAAGAAATTAAGTGGTAGAGTTTCAGAGGAACAGTTCCAACTATGTTGCTTCCTTTTTGACTAGCTTGAGCATTGTTGCCCTGCTGATTTCTGTCATGGGAAATTATTAACTATGTCTCCCTGTGGTTATGTTGTGGTTTTGCTGCCATGTTTGCATGTGGCGCTTGTTTTATAATTCCACAACCTTTTACCATGCTTTTTGGGTTTTGCCATTGGGACACAATTGTTTATTGCCACTTCACTCACTGTTTTCTATTTGTCTTTGCTTTCTTCTCACCTCTTGATGTCAGGAGGCAAATATCAAAGTATTGATTAAAGCATCCAGTGTACATTGTTGCTGTTGCTTTCTAGCATTTTGGGTTTAAAAACTGAAGGGGTTTTTTCCATATGTGATTTGTTCTCAAGGACTAAGTTTGAGAGGGCATATAATTCTGGAGCATTCTGCCATGGATGAAGTTGGCCAAGAATTTCCTTTAGAAAACAATTATTCCTTCCATTTTCTGTGGAGTTCTTGGGGGTGTTTAATCAAAAATTTAGGTGTCTTTTCGAGAAGTGTGTCCTGCTTCCTTGCTGGATTTAGTTATTTAAGAGTGATGTTTAAAAAGTTACTCTTCAGCGATAGGTAAAGGTGGAAGCTGCTATGAAAGCCTTTTAAAATATTTGGAGGGGAGAAGCTGTACTTTCTTGTGGTGAGTGCCCTCTGAGCTGTAACAGTATCTGCAGATTTTTGCCATTTGTAGAAAAGGCAGTGGCAAGTACTGCAAATCAGGGGCAGTAGCTTCTGATGCTCTGCTGGGCTGCATCCTTCTTGAAAATGTCTAGTGTAGCACAGTTTGGGCATGGTCCTGAATTAAAGGGAGAATTGACCTCTAGCTGTCCTCCTTTCAGAGAAGAGGCTTTGAAAGATGTGCTGGCAGGTTGTGGTAAGTAGGGTATGCTGCAGTATTGCATTCTTTGGTATAGGTGCTTCAGTGTCATGTTTCCATTTCAGATGCTTGTCGTTTGCTGTTCAGCATTGCTGTGAAATGTCACTTTTGTCTCGACAAACTCGGAACATAGGCACGCTCAGGTCTTTCTGGTAGCAGTGTAAAACGATAAAGGTTCCCAGTTTCTTTGTGTAACTCTCCTCCAAAAGTAGGCTTGACTTTACATTTTCATGGGGCCTTCTGCCCAAGGTTTGTAGTCAGGTTATGTATTCCCTTTGCCTCCCGGGGTGCTGTGCGTGCAGGCCCTGCTTACCTTGTCCCTGCTAATGTCTTGTACAGGCGACCTGAGTGTAGTCAGTGGAAGGATTATCTCCAGTTCTTGATGCCAGCTTTGGTTTTGAAGGTTATGCTTTTCTTGTATTTTTTTTTCTTGGTTGACAGATTGGAGTCAAATCCAGAGGCATACATGTCTTTGGAGCTGGGATATGTGTAGAAAGGATGTTTGGGTCCTGTAGGAATAAGAAAATGCTGCTAAGTATAGCTGCTCTCCCATATTACTAATGGTTTGTGGGCAATATCCTCAACATTAGTCAGCAAGGTTTCATTGATACAGATTTATTGTATTATATATATATTCCAGATTACTGATTTTTTGGGAGTTGTGTGTGTGTCTATTTATGTGTACATGTATTTGGGCTCTCTGGATAGATTTTGAATGTTTTGGTTGAAGTGGACTCTGCAAACAGCTGATTTGCCTATCCAGATGATAACATTTGGTTAAGTATCCTCTGAAGATTCAGGAGGGTAGCATGCTTTCAGGGTCTTGGACACAGTCCTTTCTCCTGCCTTCATTTACTCCCTCCAGTTCTGCTTCATGGTCACTATAACATATCCACTACATCTGTGAGTTACTTTGCATTTGTATCTGCTTTTTTTTTCCCTTAATAGTTTTAGTTTTTGGTGAGAGGAGTTATGGAAGAAAAATGTGCTTTCTGAAAAAAGAAAACAGGGAAGGGCACATGGGAAGACTGAAAATAACAGGAAAAAAATGCCCAGACTTCAGACTGAAAGAGAAGAATGTTTCCCAAGCAAAGCACAGATAAATGGCTCAGATTTGTGTTGGACAGAGAAAATCTTCAAATGGATTTAATAAATTATGTTGTAAGGAAAAAAGGAAAATGCTAAGTTGTGAAGTCCTTTAGTGTTTAGAATACTGTTCTGAATGGTAAATCGACTTCTGCAAACTTTAATGTTACATTCAGGTTAGGAATTTTCACCTAGAATTTTGTAGGAGTAATTGAAAGAATATCAAATGAATACATTTGGAATGAGTTTCTGCCATTATTAGTAGCCCAGAAGCCTGTGCTTAGTTTTCATTGTTAAAAACAAATTAACAAAAATCACTCAAAATTAAAAAACCAATTTAGTCCTTCAACTATCTTTAGAGGAAATGCATCAGAATAAAATGCTACAGTTTTATCTGGCTATGTAAGTTTACATGATTGCTGTTTCACTGATAATAAAAAATACCATTAAAAATGAAATTTGACACTTTCAGTGTTAAGTTGAGCAAGCGAAGGCATGGAAACAGAATTAAAATAAGCCACCCACTTTATACAATAAGGACAAGCCTGCATTGTTTGGTGACCCATGTTCAGGTAGGTGAGACCTGAGCTGTAAGACTTCTGATCTGCAGTCTGGGAGTCTGGGGTATTTCCTTGATAGATAGTACTGGCATGTAATAGCTGTGGGATTTGATTGCTGGTTAATGAGTGAAATTCTTGACGCTGCTCTTCAGAGGAGTTTTTTAACTGGCTTTGCTGCTGTTTGCACTGGAGCAATTCTTGGCTTGTCACTTCTCACGTGAAAGTATCTTTCACTTGCATATGTACAAATACAACTATCCAAGACAATGTGCTGAAATGTAATAGAAACCAAGTGGTGTTGTGAATACTCCACCAGCTCAAGCATCTGTTCTCATTTAGAAAGTGATTTTGAAAATCCATATACCGTAATTAGAAAAGGACAAAAGCAGAGGTTAGACAAATTGACACAGGAGTGGTTGTCTTGACCCAAAGGCACAGGGTCATACAGTAACTTAAAGGGGCCTGTGAAAGTTTAAGGAGTCATCTGAATCAACTCAGGGGCTGGTTTCACCCAGTCTTTTCAGCTTTATCTGCTGAGACCTGGGCCCGTTCCCCATGATACATTTACACTCTAGACTGACTTTCACTTGCTGCATATTTGAGTTCAGTTTCAATCTGGTGAAACAGGATCAGATCTTAAGCCCTGCAAAGGTTTTCTGATTGTGTAGGGCCTTACTTCAGGCTTTTATAGAGGCACCAGGAGACAAACTTTACAAGGTATGTTCAGGTGTCTAATAAAAAAAATAAATTCCAATTTTCCTTTCTTCCAGGGAAATCCTGTTGTTTAGAAATACCTGCTTAGAGTTTGAATACACGTGTGGCCAGGGATTTGCGTAGAACATTATAAGTGGGGTTGTTTATAGAGACTATATCCATTTGTAAAATCTACTGGTTAGTACAAGCAGGGACTGGATTTTTTGTGAATCTTATTATGTTAGGAATAAAAATGGAAATTAATAATAAAGGCCAGAACAAAGACTTGTGAGGCTCAATGGAGTATTCTTGTTTAATTTTGTTTCTATTAATTTTTTTCTCTCTCCAAGGCAGCATGACAGCACTAAGCCACTCAGATTATAGTTTCTTTTTTTTTTCCTCCCTCTCCTTTCTCTGTTTTTTCTCTCTTTTATTTCTCCTCTGGTCACGGCAGTCGGCTCTGGGGTTGGAGTGCAGATGGGCTGTCGAAGCACCCCCCTCCCCTTTCTCAGCCTAACTCCATCCCCACTGCTCCTTCCCACAAGACTTTCAGACGCTCTTACTCTCCCAGGTAACAAGCTACCTGTTAAACCAACTTGTTCTGAGGTGTCACAGTATTATTTACCTTTCACACCCCGGGATTTGTTCAAATGTGGGACTTGCAGAGGTTTTGGTTGGAAAAGAGATGATGATAGCTTTCAGAGAGCAGGGGTGATGGGCAGCCACTTTGCTTGCTGCTTGGGGAGGATGCAGCATGCAAGTGGGGATTAAAAAAAGTGAATTTTTCCAGACTCTTGCACCCATTCAAGAAGATGGCAGGGAAGATGCTTCACAGTCAGTTTCCAATGCAGAACACAGTTGCTGAGCACTTTTGGCAGGCACTGGTTGCGTTAGGATACCGGGGCAGGATCTTTCAATTTGGCTGCAGTGTGCATGTGGCACTCGAGTACCTCCAGATGGACACACACAGCTCAGGAGTGTCTTCACATAGAACTTTCCATGTATAATGTGATTGTGGAACATCTTGGAAATTTGTAGTATTGAAATTAAAATTGTCCTTACCTTACCACAAGATTTTGAGTTCATCAATCACAATTTTGACATCTATTCCTCTTCCTGTGCCCTCACATTTTGTTCCAGTCTGCATACAGCTCTTGGATCGATATACTGGACTAAAGCTGTATGCTGGTTTTAAAAAAAAACAACCTGAATACAAATTTAGTTTGTCAGATCTCTGTTAAATTCCTTGGATTTTTTAAGTTTAAGCCCTGACAAGAGACCATCTGTAAATGTGGTTTCTCCTTAGATATGTCTGTTACCTGGAGAAGGACAATATGTAGTCTTTCCTTAAAGCAGAAGGTCCTAATGAAAAACTATTGAAAGAGAAGCAAAAAAATTTGTCTTTGAGGGCTCAAAATTTGAGAACTTGTGACATCTGAGAAAGTAGAATGCAGTAGTGGGTACCTCTGTTAATACCTGCAGAATTAAAAACTTTATAATGTTCTGACTCTGCTAGGAGATATCGATGGAGGAGATCCCTGTTGATTTCTGGAATAAAACTAATTGGGAGTGTTTTTTCTGCCTTCTTTTATCTGACACCAGATAATAAGGTTTGGAAGAATGTAACATATATTCCAGCCCAGAGCCTGAAAGTGCAAGGACATGAGTTACTGTGTACTGCTTGAAGACACTGAACTGTGGATTACTTACACATAGTTTGGATTGGAAACTGAATAATAATTTATGGAAGTAAAATGTATTTCATGCCAGACTGGAAAACTGCCAAATTGTATCTTGATAAACTTATAGACGGCTGCATTGGTTTTGTGCAGCAGATGGAAAATAATGTTGTGACATCCCTAAACACTGCTCATCTCTACTCACTTCTTATTCATCCTGTGCCTTTCCTTTAGTTTTCTGCATGGGTCATAATTTTTTTCCCCTTTGTGCCTTTTTTTTTTTCCTGAAAGGTGAGTGTAGTTCCATTTTACTTTTATTCCCCCCATTGTGTTGTCTGTGAAGTATTCCAGTGCACATACTGTCAGTAGAGACGTGTTCACATTGTAGAATTTTCATTCATGTAGAGCACAGCCATAATGTGACCTCCTACACAGGCTTACTCCTGACATGAAATCACTGGATTCTTTAGATTTTTATTAAAATGTGGGTTTATGCTTTGACAAATGCATCAGATTGGTGGCTCTGAGAAATTGCCTTAGTCCTTTAGCACTGAAGAGTCTGTATTCTGATTGTTCTTTGCTAACAGTGTAGGGCAGAATTCATCCCTGAGGAAAGAAGTGATGATTTCAGCAGATTTATTGTCAGTATTATATTTGTGATTATTTCTTGGGTTTTCTGCCGTGGATTTAATTGTGTGACCTTTGGTAAGTCATGTCATCATCTCTTGGTGTGAGTACACAGGTACAGTCATATGTGTACCTTTTCAAATGGTGGTTTCATAGCCCACTTCAAAGTTTTATGAAAAAACCCTTTAAGATCTATGAATCAAACATGCTTGAGCTCAAAACATGTATTTTTGAGATCGTATGAAACAAAGATTTTCCTATTCCTCACTGGTACTTCTAAAGAACCTAAGAACTGCATTACCTTCTGTCTGGAAAGCCATCACAGTGCATTACTGTTGTTCAGCTGTCTGAAAAACCTTAAATACTTTGTCTTCTGTAGGTTTATGAACAGCTTTTGTTTCCTGATCTTGGTCTGTTAAGTGATTTCTCATTCTCCCTGGCCTGCCAGACACTGTCTGAGGAGTTGTTCTTTGGTTTCTTTGCCAAAATACATGGTGCTGATGCTTGTGTGAGTGTAGTGCGAACACGTTGCTTGGGAGCCAGGGATTATGGCTATTTTCAGGGTGTTAATCCCACAGGAATTGGGCAGCCAATCTTATCCTCTGTCTGAAGTTCCCAAGTTTCTTCCAGAAAAAAAGCTGTGGTTCTAGATATTTAATAGACATTTAATATCCTACTTTTGGATAGTTTTCCATTGGAAATAGCAGTTGTGTACCCAGAATTCAGAAGGGATTTTTCTTGTTTGTTTGGGTCCCGTCCCCCCCCCCAATAGGGAATCTTTTTTTTGTGGAAAAGGAACACAACTCAGTTCAGCCATCTGCCTCCAAGCCCATCCTGTCATTCTTCCCAAAATGTTATGAAATGGTAATTCACCACTGTAGGGAGCCACTTCTTGCCATTTATTGACAAAGAACTTGATGTAAATGTCTGATTCAGTCTATTTGCTTCTGGCTCTACTGAGATCTGAGACTCCACCAGAAATTGTTCTCTCTTGCTGGATCTATTAATATAGTGATTGTCAGGCAAACTTAACTTCTCCTAGACAGAGCAAAGCCCTGCCAATAATGCTTTTTTTTTATTCTCTCGAAACTTGTAGGAACTTCTCTTTAGCCAGATCTTTTAATATCATCGCCCCTTGCATGCAAGGCATTTTATCATGGGACTGAAGTTTGGATAACTACTCAAGGAATCCCAAAACTTTTGAGGATTTATGTTGCTGAGAAATTTCTGAGGAACAGATAGACTGTAAGAAAGTGTCAGATTTGAGAGAGAGAGAGAATTTCTAAACTTAGGCCAAATACAGAAATGCTTTTTTTATCAAGGCACTGTGCGAGCGAGTTAAGGTTTACTGCTTTATAAATTAAAATGGGCCATGTTAGACTAAGGTTTATGTCAAGTTATATTTTCCTTTCCATTTATATCTGTCATAGTTTCAAATATTATCAAACTTGAATTTCACTGATTTCATTTCCACCAGTTGTCACAACCGTTTGAGTTCTCATAGTGATTGATATTATTTTCCTTTTTAAATTATACCACTGCCAGACTGGGGATAGGATTTTTTTGTTTACAGAAGGTAGCTCTTACAGTTCTTATGGCTCTTACACACTTCCTGAGTGTAAGAAACAGTGGTCCTGTTTTCCCTTCACTTACAGTGATGTGTTCTCCTTGTTTTAGTCCCATTTGAGGGGGAACTCAGACCTGAACTCTGCTTTGATTCCATCCATGTTGTGTTATAAGTCACTGTTAGAAAGGGTACTCCAATCCCTCTGTCTCCAGCTTGTTTTTGTAAACAGTCAGAAGCTGATTCCAATTTCATTTGTAACATTTCATCTACGTTTGGTCTTTAGTATGCTGGATTATGACACGGAGAACCTAAACTCTGATGAAATCTACAGCTCTCTTCGTGGAGTCACAGAAGCGATTGAGAAATTTAGTTTCCGTAGTCAAGAGGACCTGAATGAGCCAATCAAACGTGATGGAAAGAAAGACTGTGACATTGTAAGTATTCCATTGATTAATGTCCCCAGATAGACGAAATTTTAAAACATTGTGATCAAACCTGTCTGTGGATGTCAGTGTACAAAATCCAGTTATTCCTGCTGTATTCTTACAGGCATCTTCTGCATATTGGTTGTTAACTTCTTATACCTTAATTGTGGGGTTTCACTGACTGTTTCCCTGGGCTCCCTTTGAGCTCTGGCCTCCTGTGGAATGTGCTCACTGGGCTTCTGTGCGAGTCCCATGAAGGATGGAAGCAGTGCTAGTGTTCCTCAGGCTCAGCATGGCTCAGTGGAGGCTTTTGCATGAAGTGTGTGTAGTCCCTTCTGTAATGGGAAATGTTAGTTCTTAAAACGCATGGATGATTTCCCTCACAGGCTTAGGACCTGAGATCACTGCAAGTGCACAGCTCACGGTATCTTATGCTGCAAGAGTGGTTACAGAAACTGTGATCATGAGATATTTTTGAGCAGGTTGTGTGTTCAAAGTAGTTGTGTGAAAGAAAGAAGTAGTAATCAAAGTTTTACTTAAGTATTATGTATAAATCATACATGTAAATAATTCTGTGCCTTTTCCTGTTGGTGTGTGAACTCCAAAAATGCTACAGTTTCCACAGAATTTTGAACATACCTTTTTTTCCTCTGATTCCCCCAGGTGTCTCGAGATGGTGGCCTTGCTCTCCCTAGTGGTGATGTCCGTGGAGGCAGTGACATGGTGGAAGGCGGAAGGATGGCTCTGGATAACAAAACCTCCCTCCTGAACACACAGCCTCCCCGCGCCTTTTCAGGGCCGCGTGCTCGGGAATACAACCCCTATCCTTACACTGACACCATTAACACTTACGACAAGACTGCCCTGAAGGAAGCAGTGTTCGATGACGACATGGATCAGCTTCGGGATGGTTTGTATCAGCTCACCTCGTGACACTGCAGGCACCTCGCTGCCTTTCTGGTGCATTTGTGTATGGGTAGTGCCCTCAGATACCTGCCTGCCTGTGCATGTGCTGTTTATTACATTGCATCTGAGTCGGGGCTTGGTATGAAACACCCTTTGTTCTCACGTCCCAGCAGAACCTTATCTGTGGCTATTGAGAAAAAAATACTATACTGCGGGTATGACTCGTTTGCCTGGGGTTTCCTGCAAACTGCTCCCTTAAGTGCATCTGTAGAGACACTGCTTTGGGACCTTCCCCTCTTCATGGCTGAAACGCCTCACTCAACAGCTTGTTGTTATTGAGTGTTTGACTTCATTTAATTGCAGCTACACATCAGCTTTATTCTTTTGCAGTACACTGATGAGTCACTGTACTTTAATCTAAAGGTCATACATGTGACCACTGGTTTTGGGTGTGTATGTCTGGGAAAAACCACGGCAGTTCTCATCTTGTAGAAGTAATTGTTGGGATTGGAAGAAATCCAATTGTCATCTCTTCCTGGTTTGTTAGAAGCCATGTGCAGATGCATGAGCCGTGCTATGAGCTCAGGTTAAATTATGGGCTAGTCAGATTCTGTTGCCTGCCTGACTGAGGCCACCTGGAATTTGATGCATTTATGGGGGGCCCTTTGTTACATGAACCTTATTCTGTACTGGGTGAGCAACCTTGGCACCTTTGATCTTTTCCCCATTTCTCCAAATGATTTGCTGCCATTTGTCCTAGAAGTACCCATTGACCATTCGGATTTGGTGGCTGATCTTCTGAAAGAGCTCTCCAACCACAACGAGCGGGTGGAGGAGCGAAAAGGAGCTCTCCTGGAATTGCTAAAGATCACAAGGGAAGATAATCTTGGAGTTTGGGAGGAACATTTCAAAACCATTCTACTCTTGCTGCTGGAAACACTTGGAGACAAAGATGTGAGATGCAGATTTTGTCTTAACTCTCTGTACATTGCTTTATCTTGGGTAATAATTCCTACACACCAGTCTAAATGAAACCTGCCACTCATCAGTGGTACTGCACTGCTCATTTTTGCTTTTGAAGGTTGACAACTCTACTTGAGTTTTCATTCTATTCAGTGATGAGTTTTAAGTTACTCCAAAATGTCCCAGTTTTTCCTTCTCCCTCCAGTGTTACTAATAAATAGCTAGGAAATTACTAGAATCAGAAAAGAAGTTCTAGTATAATAAAAACCTGTCAAGACTTCAGTTATTGTCTTCTGAGTTAGGATGAAGTTATAAGCTCTGAGCTATATTATACTCATTCCCAGCAATGAGAATAAAGGCATTCTAGAATAATTTTTTTTCCCTGTGTGGTAGAAAGACCCAGGGTATTAGATCTCATATTGTGGGTCTCTGTCTCTTGTAAAAATGTCATCAAGGACAAGCCGCTTTTGTAGGAGATCTTGTTTTGAAATGTTAAAAAAACCTGTGTTATTATCACAGCTTTATGTTTGGTAGTTGATTAAAGTGGTAATTTGCAGGCTAGGCTTTTTTCCATTTGAGGTTATTTGTTCAGCTTGCAGCATAATGATATTTGGTAAAGGCTCAACACCCCACTGCACCTTCACATCAGATACATGCTCCATCTGAATGGTACAATATTGAGGCTTCAAAGCACTCACAGGTTCTTTTTTGTTTCATCTGATTCAAAAATCTGTTGTATTTCTTATACTTGTAAAATATATGTCATGCTCTCAGAAATGTTAATTCTGAAGCAGGGTAGGTGGCTGACGTTTTCTCAGTCGTTGTTCTCAGTTTAAACGTGAACTGCTCTAGTTACCCGTTTAATGATAGCATCATCACACAAGTATCAGAAGGTCTGGTGACTTTGTCTTAAGTACATGTGAATTGTGCTACTGTACGAATTTTGCAGATGAATAGCAAAGCGCATATTTTAAAGGCAGAGGATGAAGTAGAGTATGTATTCTTCTGCTGAAATGAAATCTATGTGGAGTGGCCACAGGTCAAAAATGTAATGTAAGTTATGAAATAGAAACAGGTGTTATAAATCCCTTCTGCTCATGACCTTTTGATATGAAGGATGAAGACATAGGTCAGTGTTGACTACAGTAACAAGTCCTTGAAACTAATTTCCATAGGAGTTACAGGAAGAGTCAGTTTTACTGCTTTAGTACATGAGAAACAGCTTTGTGGCATGATTGGAGGCCAGTTTGATATCTGCCAAGCTGAGCAAAAGAGGAGAGGCAAAACATACATGATCTGCCCTTCATTGCAGATTCATGTAGATTTCATGCAGATGTCCTCCTGTGAGTACAAATTTGTACTTAATTGCCAAAAGAATATGGAATATAGGAAATTAGTCATTCTGATTCTTGTATATGTGAGAACAGTCGTTTTATGTGGCTTTTTGTACAAGAGCAAGCAAGGAGCCCAGTTCTGAGTTCTGTTACATTGATTCCACTGCTGACTCCACCGGAGCTGGTGGCGTAGGGAGCCATGCCAGTTTCTGGTGAGCCACGAGAATTCACTTCAAACTACAATTTTGAGAAGCAACTTTTTCTAATCTTTTTCTAATGTCTATTTTTCTCCACACAGCACTCGATAAGAGCCCTGGCGCTGCGAGTCCTGAGGGAGATCCTACGGAACCAGCCAGCGAGGTTTAAGAACTATGCGGAGTTGACTATCATGAAAACACTGGAAGCACATAAGGATTCCCACAAGGAGGTGAGTGAGCCTCTCAGCTACTGGGAAAGCAATATGGACCTGCTGAAGAAATGTAAGACCTGTGAGACTTAAGGCCAACATGTCGAGCCATCTTGACAGTGGAACAAATCAGTATTAAGTCTCCCAGGTATGAAGGGACAACATTTTTACATGCTGAAACAGTGAGGGGAAAAGTGGAGACTGTCAGAGCTATTGATGTGGACTTGGAGCTGTCTGGAGTGGTATGCCACTGTTTGTTAATTTCCCTGCTCATTCTGGGAGAGGTTGAGACACTGTAGGAAAAAGTGCATGTTTAATTACTTCTTAGAGCATGCTGGGGGCACCATGCTGCCTCTGTGTGTACAGGTAAGAATACAAAATGTACTGGAGAAAACAAAGGCTGGGTTCAAGCAGAATTGTGTGTGAAAACTGAACGGTGAAATTGGACCGTGCTGGAAAATTGGGAACTGTTGAGTAACAGGAGGAAATGGGCAAAAGAGGCCATGCTGCAGTGGCAGAGGAAGAAGCAAAGGGAAGGGTGAATTGCATATTCCATTTTGTGAGAGAACTGGTATACAAAACTTGAAAGTATTCTGAAGTAAAGCAAGAATGAAGGGACATGATAACATTTTAAGTAGATCAATTCAAATTACATTTAAAATTAATCTTTGTAGATTGATTTCCAAGTTGGATCTTTTAATCTACCTTGTGCATGTTGCAAGTTTGAACTAAACCTTCTGGAAAGTGCTACCAGAATTTCCCTATCAATCTGTGATGGTTTTGTTATCAAAGTCTTTGCTTTGAAATCTAAGGCATTTATTCTTCTCTATAACAGGATTATTCTAAATTAGCAGTTTTAGGCATCTCTGAAGATACTTGGCCTTGAAAAGATGATTAAAATAGACCAGACTGCTCCAGAGCATTGGATGACTGACACACAATTATTTTAACTGTGGGTAGAAGAAACTGTACTGTTTGAAAATCAAAGCAGCAAAAAAAAAAAAAACAAAAACCCACTCTCAGGGAAAGAAAATAACAGTCTGGATTTCTCTAAAATGCAAAAGTAGAAAATGTTTGATGTTTTAGTGAATGAGGGCTGCCCTACTCTGCCTACCTTCCTCTTCTTGATTTAGAGCCTTTGCACCCCTGTCATTTTCAGTTCAGAGTAGTAATAAGCAGTTGTAAATTGATAAAGCAGTCAGACAAAACATTGTTTTCTGAAGGAGTGCCTTTTATTGGCAAGTTTTTTTGCTTGCATGCTTCTCAGCTCACCTTGACTGAGTATGTTTTGTATTTTTTGGCTGATAATCCCCCAGAACTAACATTTCTAGCAGGACCTTACCAGATTGTCACTGGCATTATTTTTAATGCCCCTCAAAATTCACTATCCTTGTGGGACTGGCGGGTTTTACAGAAATCAAGACTGATACTGAAAACACCGTGCTTTATGCCTCTGTATTCTTGTGGTGTGGAAAGATTCTTCAGGATTTGCATGAGGTGCCTTCCTGGGAAAAGCAGAGAAAGATAAACCAGGAATGAGAGGTGGGAATTCTGGCACTTCTTTATAGAATAATTGAGCTTTACTGTGCTCAGCAATTAGCTGCTGTGCTGCACATAGTGTGGCTTTGATTTGCTGTGGTTTTGTGCAGCATCTTCATAATGAGACATCAGCTGCTGCAGTGGGACCTTTGGGTGACAGCTGTCCCAGCAGGACACTGCAGGTGTATTCCTGTTTTGCCATCTGTTGCGTGTGCACAGCTCTATTAAGTGAGGGAGCTGGTTCTGAGTTTTTCATTCTGTGTATGAGTATTTTCTGATCCCTGTGTAAATGAGGCGCTCAGAACCATGATGCAGCCCAGGAAAGGCATCATCTATCTGTCAGTAGTTTGAGGGTATCAGCATTCCTGAAGTTGAGAAAGGCACCTGAGCATCCACAGGAGCTAGGCTGAATATACACCTGGGAATATGCTTGAAGTAGTTTTACCTGTAGTTGAGACTTGCTGATTCAGTTAAGTCTGTGAAAAATTAACTGAGAGATCATTTGGGCATGGCTCAGTTGGTCAAACTTATAGCCTAGAGCCAGAAGGTCACAAATTCCCTTCCCATGGTGGCCCTCCAGCTTACTCCCACTGCTGACTTTGGAGCACTGCTCTCTCCAGGAGGGGAGGAGGAGCTGCCCTTTGACTGGATCCCACTGAGCAGGAGACTAAATGAGGATTCACCAGTTTGTGAGTGAAGGGCACTTTCAAAGGATAGCCAAAGAGGGAAAGGAAGTTCTGAGCAGTCTGTTCTACAGCTTTCTTCCTCACTATATCAGAGCAGTATTAAAGGCAGTGGTGTACTGTCCTTAAACTACATAAAAATCAAATCTTCCTCTAGACTGTCAGAACTATTTCAAGAAAAGCTGGTATATAATTCAGTTGGGAAAGGGTTAATCTTTGTGTCAGTGATGTCCTGACAGTAACAATAAGATGTCAGTCCAGTTTGTTATGTTTCTGGGCTGCTTCTGCCTTGTAGCAGAAGGCAGAAGTGATCCTTCGTTAGGATTTGATAATTTGGTGTCCAGCAGGCTGTGTAAGTTGGGAGAAAATGTTTGTTTTGAGCAAGCTGTGTATATTTTAGTCTTACCTGAATTTCCCCTTCAGCACAGGGACTGCTAATTGCTCCCAGCTACTGCTCACATTTTCAATTATATGTGACCCACAGAGACTCAATCTAAAATGGCCAAGCAAAGGGAATTTGAAGAGGAGCAGAACTGTTAAGCTTGGGTACTGTCTCCAAGAAGTCATAGGAAGAGGCAGTTCTTTGGAAATTGGGAAAGTTTGTTTGTCTACGCAAATTCCAGTATTGCTGTTGTTCAGCATGGCCAGGAGACATCAAATGACAAAAACAATATATTCACCAACCAGGAAATATCACATCCTCCCTCAGTTGAGTGGTGATTGATACCTAGTCAAAGTTTCTTTTCTTTTTAAACAAGAAAAGGTCTATGATTTTATTCCAGATTACATAGTTGGAAGTATCAAAGCAGTGGTAGCATAGTTAGATATTTTGGGTTGCCTGGATAATTGGCTGTTTTTCCAAGTCCAAGAAGAAGTCTTTAAACAGTTGTGTCTTTGCCATGGCTAAAAATCTGCCTTCTGTTGCTGAAAGCAAGGTCTGGGATCAGCAGAGCAGCACAGCTGAGAGCACCACATTTTCCCCCAGGGATACAGGAGAGGAAAAGTTGGTACATGGAGTTGGAGCTGAGTCACATCTTGTTATGAGTGCAAATGCAGGAGATTGGCAAAGCACAGATCTCAGTAGCAGGTCGAAATTGGTGTAACCCTAGGCTACAGACTAGATGGCTCTGGGTTGGGATTCATGTTTAGTTTGCATTTTTAAACTTTGTCCTGTTTTTATACTGTTTGTAGCACAACAGTCTGTTCGATGCTGTTGATTTAATGGGGTGATGAGAAGAGTCAAGCCTGTTTCAGTCATAACTGGAAACATTTAGGGGGGTTGACATGTAAATGCCTTGCATTTACTTTTGGAGCATTAGAACATAATTGAAGTTGTGGATGATATTAAATCTTGTTGATTTTTATCAGTCTTTGTTTGGAGTTATTTGGAAGAGAACCATCTTTCTGTCGCCAATTAGTTAATATTAACTCATTTGTTCCAGTGTAGTTACTCACCCATAACTAAGGAGAGATGCTTGCTGACCCAACACCACTGATAAGACATTGCTTCAGATTCATGCCAGCAAAATGAGGATAATTTCTTATTATTGATTATTTTAAAACAGAAATAGTTTAATATCTTGGAAATCAGTGGCAGAGTGAAAAATGATAAGATAGCTAATTCCCTGCTTCTGTCTCTGACACAAAGCCTATAGACTTAACTGATGTATGTTTTCTATGTGTAAGGAAAGGATCCTGTGCCATATCTTAGATATCTAATTTCTGTATGTTATGATATAGAAGGTCCATAAGCATAATTGGGATGTTTATTGTACATTATTGTACATTCTTTGTTGTAACCCTCTAAAAGAGGGAGAAGAAGAAGAAATCAGTTATCTATTACCTGTAAATAGTTTTTATTATCTTGCTGAGATGCTTTCAGATTGGCCTCTGATATTTATATATTGTAACTGTCCTCTGATGGTGGTATGATCTATGTAGGTTTCTGCAAAAAGAAAAGCACTAAGTGATCATAGTCTTGAGGATTAATTGTTACCTAGTCCATGCTGGAAGCTACCAAGTGCTGCAACTGGACAGTTATTGATGTTTCATAATATATGTTTATGTGCTTTTTCTGTTTCCCAACACATCTCAAATGTTTAGTGCCCAGGAGAAGCAGTCTAATCTACTTCATCTCGGAATCCTTATAAAAATCCCACTGCTTTTTCATCTGCTTAGCATTCCCCATTGCTGAATCCACTTTCTGCTTTGAAACCAAGTCCATCCATAATTGTTTGTTCCTGTCTGGATCAGACTGTAAAGCCTTCAGGGATGGGGGCTTGCCTGACTAGGTACTGGTAAACCTCCATCCCCTCCAGCTTAGATTATACAGATTTTAAGTAACCACATCTAGGTGGCAAAAAAATTGGCTCAAAAGCACAGCCACATGCCTTGTAAGCCTGAAAGCAAAACCTTGTTCTTCTGCTTAATAAACTTCTCTGGCACTCTCCATGTTTCACAGTGGTGTACAAAGCCTCTGAACTTTCAGTGGAGCTTTGCCTGCATGGCCTCATCCTCTACAACCTTCTGCAGAGACACTGTAACTACTCATGGCAAAGTACTCCAGCTTAAGCTCCTGTGGGAAGCTCTCATCCACGTGCCACAGGTGCTGCTTTGCTGAGATTCCTGCATGTCACACTGATGCCCTGTGTAGCCTGTGAACCTGGCATGTTCTGCCTTAGAGGAGTCAGGACATTTTTCTTTCCTTATTTGCCATTACTTTGTGTCTCTTTAAAGCAGAAATAAAACTATCAAACCTCGTAAGCTGGTTGCTGCAGCCGTCAGGCAGCAAGCAACATGTTAATGCATGGAGTGTAATAGCTGAGCAGAAGAAATTGGGTGGAAGAGATGGAGTCTGAGTTCTGCTGTCTTAAATGAACAGGATCTTGTGGCTGCAGTGAGTTGTGAACCAGGTAAACCAGTGGGAATTGTCATCCAAAGTTTGTCCAGCAAATTTTGTAGAACTTTGATGATTCCAGTGTGCTTTTCTATTAGAAGGCAAGGATCTGTGACAGGTCACTCTCTTGATCACACTAATACTGCACGTCAACATATCCCCTCACACTGAAATTGGGAAGCAATTCCTATGCATATTCCTGGGACTGCCTGACCTGTTACTTTGAAGTTAACTCCTTGGTAGCATTAAGGAAGACACTGCTAGAGGTGAACAGCTTTCTGTGTGCTGTACATCCCTGGCTTTGTGCATGTGAATATGGCTCCTTCCCTGAAGCAAATTGGGTGGAAGTATAAAAACTTCTCTTTCGTGGGACTCACTAGAAAGGTCTTAATGCATCGCAGATGTCTTTCAAGGAACCCACCAGCACACAGAGCTTATGTTATGCCAGCAAAAGTCAGGCTGAATCTAATCTCCAGAGTATAGAGCATAAGGTAAGCCTTTAGAAAGGAGAAAAACCTGCTGCTTTAAGGCCAAGAGCTATCTCTTAGATCTGCATTCCAGGGCTGCCTGCCCTCTGTTGAATGATGTCAAACTATCCAGTTCAAGCCATGGTTTGCTCTAAGCTTTTACTGGGAGGTAAAATCATGTTTGTGACATACCATACACACAGCTTAGTGTCTGTGCTTTTAAAGAACTGCAGGCTCTCTGTAGTCTTGCACATCTTGCTTCATAGCCACTCTTTTGAATCTGCTGCCTCCAGGTGCCATCATCATTTGGTGGCTTTTCTACTTTTCTTTTGTATCTCTGAGATTCCTAAGAATAATTATATTAGGTCAGACAAAAGTCTTGCTTCGCTTGATACCCTACCTGACAGACTAGCAAGGAGGAAGCATACAATGATGCTTCCCTGTTGATATTCTTCCCCCTTCCAGCTGTCTTAAAGCCTTTCCGTGTGAATGGTTCTGCCTGCCTCCCTGTGTGTGTTGGCTTTTTTTTTTCCTTTGGTTAACTTGCCTAACTTCTAATCCTCTTGTGACAGCAAGCTTCCCAGTCTGAGCATGTAGCAAACAGCACCCTTTCATTTTCTTGGGCTTAAAGGATAGATTACATAGACACTTCTTAGTGTGGTGTCACTGCTAGTACCAGCCTTTCCTGTCACTTCCCAACATGTATCTGTTGATCTTGCCTTCAAAGCTGGGAGAAAGACCTGTTCCTTGATCCTGTTTATTCATTTCTCCTACTCCTTTTAACGTTGTTTCTCTCTGCTGGTCAGGTTAAAGCCCTGATTAAAAGATAGTTGATTTTTTGATATTGTAAGTTATGTACGACTTGCAAGGCACAAGCATTGTGCCTCATGGCAAAATGTCTTTGCTAAACTCTATTACAATTGTATGTTCCTGTTGCCAAATGACCTGGCACGTTGTATCTTTTGATAATGCACTTCCCTCTGTTTGGAAATGCTGCTGATTGCTCTGGCAGCGCCAGGTGAGTGGGACTCTGAGCCAGTTGGGTAACTACTGAGAGCCCCTCGTGGGATGCTGAGTCTGTCTGGGTGGCTGAATGTTTTGTTTTGCCAAAGCCAGGAGGAAGGACAGGGCTGGTGCATTGCAAAATGGTGGCATTTGGCTTTGTGTGCCGGCAGGGATGAGTTTTTCTCTTTGGCTCACCATCAGCTGGTGTGGCCCTACCCCTTCCTACGCCCTGTCACCTGCCACTGCTTCCCCAGGGAGCCAGGAGCTGGTTACCTGCAGAGGCTCTCATCCAAACAAGCATGTAAGCACATGCTGGAATTGGACAATCCTGTTGTCAGTGAGACTTAAGCATGATATTAAAGTTAATCAAAACATACTCAGGGAGTTTGCTGAAGTGTGGCTGAGATGCAGGCGTTGTTCACCAGATGTGCTCGTGGGAGGCTTGGAAGTCTCCCTGGTGTTGTCACATTTACAAGCTCCTATCATGCTGGACATGTGTAATGCATCCTCCTGTGTTTGGGGGGAAGGCACTGCAGGGAGAAGGGATTTGAAATAGCCAGCCACTGCCTAAATGGAGCCACATCTGTGCTAGAACTGGGCAGCAGTGCTGAAAGCAGGACTGTCAGAGCCATAAAGAATTTCTGTACCTTCACAACTTTCCTTGCTCACTTTTTGATGGGCAAAATATGTGTGACCTTTGTTGCTGTTGAACCTTCACTTATTTTGTGAAAAATTATCACTGTATTTTAATGCTCCTTGTGCATGGAATTGGTTAATAGGCTTTTTGTCTCATGCACTTGTTTCATACCTTCAACTTAATAGGCATAGTAAACTGTGTGCAAACAGGATATGGAGCTGAAACCTAGATAGAATATTCATTAAATTTTTCACCTACAGCTTTTTTTTTCATGGTAGTGTGTTTGAGATCACAGTCTAGCTGTAGGTTTATACTAAAATATTGTTGCTTGTTAATCAAGTAGGATACCAAGAGGATATAAGGTTTAATATTTTTTCACAATTTTCTTTTAGTATTTTGTGATACATGTGCAAACTTTTCTTTCTGAGAGTGTCTGAAAACACTTCCCAACAGTGTTTGGTGTCGCTGCAGAAAAAAATCCAAAGTGGCTTGTGTTCAAATAGTAATACTTGTGGTTTTTTAGCTAGTGGTTTGCTACTGAATAGTTAAATTGATGGTAAAATATCAGGGTCTCCTGTAAGTTCATGCTTTCTATCATTTGTGGAAAGCAGACATCAGAAGCTGCTGTACTAGGAAGTGGATTCCTTTAGAGACCTTCTGGGAACCCCTGACTTAATCCACTCCAGCAATTCCACTCTGTGCTATCAAAGCCTGGCATTAGGTTTCCCTTAAGTACTTGGATGTTTCTATTCTTTCCCAATAAAATCACACAGTGCTGGCTCCTAAGCTAGCACTAACTTATGTGGAAAAATAATTAACTTTCATGCTTCTCATGTGTGAAATTAAAGAGAAATTAGCAAAGAAATAGCTGGAAGAGGGAAAAGTTGCTTTAAGTGGGAAAGCAAGCATTCTGTTCTGCATGGCTACTCATTCCCAGATCTTTCAGGAAGAATTTTTTTTTTTTTATTGACCACATTGTGGATTTCAATTCATTTTGGAATATGTTTCCATGTTATAATTAAATGCTGAGAAAGGCCTGAAGTAAATGGAGCACTTGGGCAGCTTTACTTCTGTAAATAGGGCGCTGGTAAGAAATCCATAATCTCAGGTTGCTTCACCATCCTGCCCATATCTTGCCTGCATGCAATATTTGTGCTGTGTGAAGTGTCTGAGATCACATTCACTGTTGGATCTGCCTTAGAGAATGCCAAAAGCCAAGTGGATGAGTTCTTCTGTTTCCTGGGAATACAAGTGTCTTGTGCCATTCCTGTTTCAGGGAGGTATCTGTCAGCATGAATGGAAGATAAACGTTAGCAGCATAGCTATGATGTGATGACTGTGGGTGAAGCAGGCTTTGTAGGTTGAGATGATCCCTTCTGGTCACTATTAATTGCTGTTATCTTAAAAGTCAATTAAACCTTGTGTTTTGTAGTCCATGGACTAAGATAAGTTTCCAGCTACTCCTTGTTCATGCATTATCCACAGCAGTTGCTTAAAAATAATGAAAGCTCACCTTCTTTTGAGGCTTTGATGGAGCTACATCTGTCCATAGGTTGCCTTCCTCAAATAGAAATCCCTGGGTTTGATGCCATCACAGTGTGTGGGACAGGAGAACAGAGCGAATTCAGCAGCCATGGCTTCAGTCTAGTGACAGGAGACCTGTGGTTTGATTTATTTGCTGGTTTGCAGATTGCCTGGGACAGATTTCCTAGTGCTGATTTCAAAGTATTGACTTCAGGCAACCTCAGGCAGTTTAGTTTAGGAGGAGGTAGAGAACTGATGCTGGGCACCTGAGCTTCCCACACAACCAGGAAAGAGGAGTGCTTTAATGTTCCTGGGCTCAGTTACGAACTGCCTGGGACTAGCTGGAAGATCCCAAACATGAGGATTTGTGAATGCTTCTTTCTTCTTAAAGTTGAGGTGTTGGATTTAAGTCTGCTCATGGGGGCATCTCTGTCCACTCAGGATTTACCTGCCCTTTAAAGTAAGCCCTGAGAAGAGGGGAGTGAGAGAAGATGGGAAAAAGCATTCTCCATCTTTTGTGTAGTAATAAGAGCATGAGGAACAAAGAGTGTGTTATTTGTGGCCAGGAAGAGTGCAGCCAAGAGGAAGCTTCATTTTGTTGCCTGGCAATTAGCACAGATACTTGAAAAAAGAAAACCTGCTTTCCCATCCTGTTCTTTTTTATCCAATTACTGCAGAATGTAAAATTAATAAATTCTCTTGGGAGAAGAGACCAGATTTGGGTCTTTCTTCTTTGAACTAGCTGTCCTACCTACTGGGGAAGAGTGAAAGTTGTGAATCTGCTTTCTCTCAGGGTAGAGTTGCATTTAGCATCATCCTTGCTTTGTGTGAGTGCTTTACACTGTGGGTTTGTTGCAAAGGGTGGGTGCTGCTGCTGCTTCCGCTTGTTCTTCCTCCCATTTTGTATGGTGATCCCAGTGCTGCCTTGATGGGTTAGATGTGCTGAGAGCAGAGCTGCCTGGTCAGGGACTCCCTAAAGCCTCTTTGTGTCTGTGACCTGGATTTTACTGCAGCGTAGTTCAGCTGGGAAGCAGCAGGACACAGCTGCCATGGGTGTCTCAGCATGGGCACAGGGCACTCAGCACTGAGGTGCACACTGAAAGCTGCAACAGGGCCATTCCTGGTAGTGGTTATGGAGATACATTTTGTGTAAGTCTAGGTTGGTGGGTTCGGGTTCTTTGACAATGACTGGAGAGATGTCATCCTCTTGCTCCTCCTGGGATGGGAGTGCCTGTCTGCCATGGGTGACAGATCAGTTTTTCAAACTAGCCACAACTCTGACACAGTTACATTAGGCAGGAAGGACTTCTTGCCCCTAGCTGGAACAAAGATGTCCCTGGAGACAGAGGATATGAATTCTCAAAGTCGGTTGCCCCTCCACAGAGCCTCCTGCAGATCTGTTAATGAACATCCCCAAGCACTTCCTGGCAGTCGTTCCTAGCACACACCAGCAGTGTTGGCTGTCAAGTGTGACCTCATTAACACAAGGGTTTGCTCTGCTTTCATTTCAGGTCGTCAGAGCTGCTGAAGAAGCTGCTTCCACCCTGGCGAGTTCCATCCACCCCGAGCAGTGCATCAAGGTGCTTTGCCCCATCATTCAGACTGCAGATTATCCAATTAACTTAGCTGCCATCAAAATGCAAACAAAAGTCATCGAGAGGATTTCCAAGGAATCGTTGCATCAGCTCCTACCCGATATCATTCCTGGGTTGTTACAGGTACATAATGCCGTGTCACTGCTTCTGAGCACAAGCCACCATTAATTTGTGAGACCTGTGCCCTGAGGGAGAATGATGGATCCTCTGGGGCTGGATTTTGGTAAATTAAACCATTTAATTTTTGGTAAAATACATATTTTTATATATGAGTTTTTGATCCTTTTAGTGTTAAGGAAAGGAAAACTCAGGTTATTATGTGTACGTTCCACAACTGGATGCCTTTTTCTGATTCCTAAACAACTCAGTAGCAGCCATATAATAAATCTGAGGGTAGGATTTAGCCACATTTTATACCGTCTCTATACATCTTGTAGTCCTCTTTAATTTCCCTTTTAATTCTGCTGAGCTGTTCTGTGCTTTGATAGTACTTTGCAGCTGAATTGGAATCCCAGCAGGCAGGTTGCTCCTTTCCTCTTTTCTCTCTGAAATTAGGACCAAACTACTTGCTGACTTCATTCAGCCTCTTTCATAACCCTCTCAGGCTGGGTGGGGTGCTGCGTTTTTGCCAGTGCTAAGGCTTGGTTGTACGTTGTGGATTTAGCTTTGAGCACTGGCTGTAGCAGTGTTGTCTTTTGGTCCCCTGCACAAGCAGCTGGCAGTGCTGCGATGGGGCTGCAAACAAGAAGGAAATATGTGAAATAGCAGAGAAATGTGTGTGTTTACTGGGGAGAGACTGTGACAGGAACAGATCAGTCAGACTGAAAGGGTGAGATGTGTTTGGGTGGGTAAGACTTCCATGGAGAACTGGGATAAAGAGGCCTCATTGTGAGCATAAAATGTTGGAAGGACAAGAGCAAAGTTAGAAATTCCCCTTACGCATCCTAGCATTCATCCTAACTTTGTAGTGTCAGCTCTTGCAATTCTTAAATCTCAGCTTCTGGGAATTGGACAATTCTGTATTGATCTAAACTTTTGTTGTAAAATGGCTTTAGCCATCATTGTTGGAGACAACAATCTGAACAGCGAAGCTTCGATGCACTGGAAAAGTCTGAGAGCAGCTTGCCTTCAAAAAGGCAGTTTTATTTGTCTTCTTTAATTACTTCCATGTCTTTAAATGGTTCTAGTTTCAGAGCCTAGTTTGCCTGAGATATTTCCTTACCTTAGAAACTCAGTGATTGAAGGGATTTACTCCTTACATTTGGGAACTATTTTGGGATCCTGGCTGAAGGACTGTGCGTGGAGAGACTCACCTTTGTGCTTGTTTACCATGCTGAGGGTCCTGGCAGAGTGGTGAGGAGGCGAGGAGTGTTAGCTGCAATGTGAGCACAAGTATACAGCTCAACAGCCTGGAACAGGCTCTCCATGAACAGATGGGGACTCCGTGGAAGAACAGGGCTTGGCAGGGGAGAGTTGTGGTGCTTGCCCTCGTCCTGATGAGGAGGCTCAGCCTTTTCTCCACCTTGATGCTCAATAGCTTGGTGTTTCTCTGAGCTCACTGAGGTCTGCTGCTTTCCTAGCTCAGTGCTTTGTGGGATTGCAGACTGTCATTTTGGGCTGTACTTCGGCCCTGCAGCTGGAACAGCCCCAGCTGTGCTGCATCCCTCCTCTGACATTCCCGGCAGAGGTCACCCTGCATCCAGAGGAGCCAGCATCCCGCAGGCTGAGGTGATGTCTGCCTTTCTCATGGGGTGGGATGGCTGCTGAGTGATGCATCTCTGCCTGAGTTTGGGACTGGTGTCCATAGCTGCTGAGTGACCTGGTGGCAGGTTTGAGTTCTGCCCAAGCTGCCAGAGATCAGCACGTGTACAGGGGTCTTTCAGCATGTTCTTTCCTGTGGTATTTCCTACTTGATAGGTAAGCTGCCCTCCAAAGAGTCCTGACTGTTCAGAATAGTTCATGGTCATCTGAAATGGACACAGAAGTGTGCGTATCTGATAGAGTCCTGAGCTCATGTTAGAAAACCATGTGTTGTTACCTGATGCTATAAATAACTAGATATTAATAACTTACAACATGACAGTAATAACAGATAGGGTGATTGCATTCTCTTCCTCTTTGAGTATTCAGGTTGCAAACAATTATGTTAAGCAGAGTTTTTTTAACAGATCTCTTAGGTCAGCCACATTTGCAAAATGTACATCAGCTCTGTAGTGTATTGCTCAGGAAGGGTGTTGGGGAGTGCTGTGTGTCTTCTGACCTTTTTCTCTCATTTCCAGGGTTATGATAACACGGAGAGCAGTGTCCGAAAAGCCAGTGTATTTTGCCTAGTGGCTATTTACTCAGTAATTGGAGAAGAACTGAAACCTCATCTTGCACAACTCACAGGAAGCAAGGTACAAGAGTAATGTGTCTCTGGTGTTTTGGTAGTGCAAGCCATTCTGCTGGCTATTACTAGCAGCAAGACCAGTGGCTTCACTGTAGCTATGGGTCAAGTTCCCTGAACTCTATTCTGTCTCACCCTGACAAATACCACTGGAACAGCACTGCACTTGCTCAGCAGTGGGAGCATTTGAAATCCCACTTAGAAAATTTAAAGGTGTCTGGAGATTGGTTTCGTGATACATTTGATCTTGTGTAATTGCAGGTTGCCTCTGAGCAGGTCCTTCTCCAGCCACGTTTGGCTTGCTCCCTTGGCATTATGTCCAGAGGTGATTGTGCAGTGAGCTGGATCAGCTGGCTGCTCTGGCTGAAAACCAGATCTGCAATACAAATTAAATAGCTTTCAGCCTGCTCTGTGGCCACACAGGCATCCTTGTGCAGAGAGTGATGGGAATGCATGGGGATGGTGGGAGAGAGCAGGTCCTCTCAGCAGCAAGTTGTGATTAGGGCTGGTAGAAATGCAGGTAAAGCTTCACTCATAATAGCAGGGCACGTGTGTCCCTGTCCTTCTGGGACAACAGCTCAAATGACCCTTTAAAGGACTTTGTACCCTGAAGTCAGACTAGCTGCAAAACTCAAATTCTGACCTGATGCTGCAAGTGAAACCAAGCCCTTAATTCAGCTTCATCCTTCAGACAAGAATTTTATGTTGGTATTTGACTGCTTTTCAGAGCTGCTCAACAAGTCACCACAATTTTTTTCTGCTGTTTTAAATCTTCATACCCGTGATTTCTGTGCAATTTTAAGATGAAATCTGCAGGTTTTGTTTCTGAAACAGATCTGTGCACATGAATAGCTACCTAGTTCAGAGGGCTTCATTCTGTCATTTTGAAGCCATAATTTCTTTCATGGGTAAGGAAGTGCGGTATAGGCCAAAACAATCTGAGACTAAAGACACTGGGATTTTATTTCTGTCTTGTCTTGTCACTAAACAAATTACAACTGTGCCTCCAAATTGCTCTGCAAAGACACAGCTACGTGTGCTGAGGTTTACCTCTTTATATTTGGGACATTAGGAAATCCCCCTATAAAATGTTGTAGAGGCTTTTATTGTCCCAGTATCCTCAGTGCCACAAACGTACTCCACCACATCACTAATTATAAACATGTAAGTAATTCTTCTGAGTTTATGCAGACTGCCTGCCTGTTTAAAGTTAAATGTAAACATGAGTCATTACAGGATCTGGAGTTAAGGTGGCAAGGAGGAAAAAGAAAGCAAATCCATGCAAGGGAAGTATATAGTTATAACAACTGCAGTTGCACTAGATGTACCACGTTAGTGAAGATATAATGTCATTGAAAAAGAACATTTTACAAAACAGGGAAGTTCAGGGTGTTTCCTAGGAGGGGCACCCATGGCTCTTGGATCACCAGTGTGCCTGCAGCCCTGCTGACCTCTGTGGGAATCCTGCTTGACCTGACCTGGCTGCAGGATTGAGGTCTGTGAACTGATGGCTGATGAAGTGAAATGCAAAAGGCTTTTCTAAATCCCATTAAGTCTGTCTGTAACTTCAGCAGGACTGGGCATAGCCTCTTGTCTCTGTCCTGAAACATGGTCAGTTATCTTGCTTTTCCTCCAGAGTGCCCAGTGTCAGCTCACCCCAAAATGAGCTCACCACAGAATGCGAATTTTTACACCGGCAGTCAGCTTTTCCCCACCTGATTTTTTCTGGCATCTTCTCCTGATGTTTCTTTCTTTCTTTCAGATGAAGCTACTAAACTTGTATATAAAGAGGGCACAGACCACCAACAGCAACAGCAGCTCCTCTTCAGATGTTTCAACGCACAGTTAATGGAGATCTGTGGACATATGTGTAGACTTAGAAGCAATCAACGGTGCCTCTCAGAGACCTTTCTGCTACTCTTCACTGGCGTGCTCCATCAGCTTAAGGAGGCCATGCAGATATTTATTGCAATCAGTATTTTAGTCCCTTAAAAGCTTTTATGTAGAATCTTACTGGTATTGAATGTAAAGGAAGCAAGGTCTGTGTCGCAGTCTTGATTAAAAGTGAACATCAGAAAGCCATACTTAAACATATTTGTATAGCCTGCTGAAATCTCAGAAATATGTTTAGGTAAGCATTCTAACACTGAGTCCAAGAACCTGGACACATGTAAAAGTCAAACAAATCTTGTTGGTTTAGTTCATACCCAGTTTTGGTTTCTGTGTGCTAGTTACCTGCTCTCTCTCCCCCCCCACCATTTCTGGCTGGGTCCTTCTCTTCTTTCAAGTCTTGTGCTCCTGTTTTGTACTTCCTGTTGCAGCTTGCCTGACTTGCAGGGCTCTCCATGGGGAGATCTTTGCAGGTGTGGCTGTGATTCCAGCCTCAGATGCTTTAATACTGAGAGATACCAAGTGAGTAATGAAAACATGGGTTCTTTTTAAACATCTGAGTTTTGTACATAGTTCTGACAGACCCCGGATGGGCTGACCTCTCTGTAACTGCTCTCCAGCCAGCTGTGCTGTACATAACAGCTGGGCTCTTGCTCTTTTCATTGACTTTGTAAATACTTCTCCCCTCTCAACCCATTTGGCTCTTTCATATGTTCAAAAGACTCTCCAGGCTACCTTTTATTCCCCAGAGGGAACCCGAGACCCAATTCTGGGACCGATGTCTGCAAATAGGATAGTGGAGTTAGGTGGGAGGGATTGGGTTAGGCTCTGAGTGTGTCAGTGGGTGGGCAGTGGGAGCTGGCAGAGCTGTACTTCAGTGCCAGCTGTTTTCCTTGAAATCTGTAGCATCAAAGGGCTGATCTGCTGCTCTGACTGACCCACTGATGCTGGATGGCTTTGTCCCCACAACTCCTTTGCACTTTGGGCAGAATTTTCATCCCAGAGGGCAGAAAGAGTGTCTGAATCTGAACAGAAATACCACATGGAAGCACCTCTGAGCCAGCTGGGACAGTGCTGGTTGCCTGCCACAGCCCCTCCTGTTCCTGAAGACCCTGCAATGCTGTTAACTGCCTTTAGAAGCTTCCTTTGTGGCCATCACCATGCATGCTGAGTGGTCTGCATTTCAGAAGAGTGGGGGTCCCTCACTGGGCACTGCTGGCAGCAGGGTGCTCTGGGTGAGGGTGCAGCAGGAAAAGTCCTTTTGCTGCCTAATTACACAGACCAGGTCAGAGGAAAACCAGCAGCAATCAAATACCCCACAGCATCGCCCTTCCCCGAACAGAGACACTTCTGTTTACAAAGGGGGAGCTCCCCCTGGCTCTGCCTGTAATCAGTGAAGGCAGGAGGTTGCTAATTAACACATTGTTTTTGGCCCTGGGCTGGCTCCTGGCTGATGGGCATGCCCACCCCAAACCGGCCATGGGTCACAGCTGGGGTTTTATCCCCAGTGCCAGTGATGCAACTGATGGGGCTGCAGCTTATGGCTGCAGCTGTGGTGATGGATGTGTGTTCCCTGGCTGCTCTCAGTGCCCTGAAGTCTCTCCAGCTTCCACCATCTCCCCTTTAGGGAGCTGAAGGGACACCTTGGCAACATACTGAGACTCCATTACTGTAGCAGGGGAAGGTAAAGCCCCTTCCATCAATCATCCCTATGTGTTTCAGTGCCATCCCTGAGGAGCTAAGCTGGGAGCTGACACTCAGTGCCAGCTTTTCTCCCAATCCTCTTCTCAGGAGGGATTGGGGCTGCTGGGGGACTATGTGGCACCGGGCTGCAAAGCTTGTTGGTCTTTTTCCCTGCTCACCCAAGAGCAAGGGAGGTGACCTGCTCCTGGTACGTACGTGTGCAGGGTTTTGCTGGCTGCAGGGCTAGTTCCCTCATTTTTCCCAATCAATAATGGTGTGGCAGGAGAAACCATGTGCTTTCCTGGGGTGTGGGATTCCCGCAGGGTCTTTCCACAAGCTCAGAAAAGCCATCCTCACTTAAAGGGGGGATTGGCTGCTCCGTGGTTCATGTCTGCCTTTCCTTGGACCATTTCTTCTCTACATGTTTCTGTATGCTTGTTAGAATGCTCTTTTTAAATTTTTTTGAATGCTTCGAATTTGATTTTAACACCAATTTATTTTTCCTTTTGAGGAAATATTCAGTTGACTTGTTGGCAGCAGTTAAGCTGTCTTGTTTGAATTTTTAGTAGCGGGCTAGGTTTTCTGGGGGGTGTTTTGTTGTTTTTTTTTTTAAATTGTGCTCTTAACTGCTTAGTATTTATGCCTCTCTTTCTCCCCATCTCAGCTCAGCATCTTCTGTTCCAGTTCTGGCGTTCAGAAGGTCAGCATAGCTGACCAGGTGGTGTTAGTCCCTCCCAGCTGTGATGGAGCTTGGTCTGTCATCATTTGCTGTTCATTGGTTTGGATTTTTTTTTTCTTTCCATTGAATGGCACACTGTAGCAAATCTCCAGGAATTGAATTCCTTCTCAAATGATTTTATATGTTTTATAAAATCCTGTTGGTATGCACTGAGAGTGAACGCACTGTAACGTCCCTGACACCTCAGTCGGGGTCAAAGCTCGTCCTTGAAAAGGCGCCTGCGGCCAGCCTGCGCTTCCTGAGGCCACTGGCACACCCGGGGCTGCAAAGGGTAGAATCAGGCCTTACTTCCTGAATCAGATTCAGTTCTGTTTGTCAACAGATGCTCATTAATGTGCTACTTAATTTCATTGCGTGAGTCGAGGACTGTCCATCCTTTGAGTACTCTAGGGTATGTTCTACCTGTACACAGTAGGAGCATTCTGCTTAGGTATTTATAAATCATCACGGATAATGTACATAGTAGGGTTGTTTAGTATGTTGAACATGACCCAGTTTTTGTGTTTCCTTTGAAGTACTCAAAGGGCTAGCTCTGAATGTCACCTCTCTGATCTCCACTTTTGACTTCAACAAGCTGTACAATCATCTTGTTTTCTCTTCAGCAAGCATAAAGGTCTCTCTGGCTACAAATCAGTGTCCACGCACGCTTGCAGAGGAAGGTCTGCATGCTTGCAGTGCCTCACTGCTCTGGTGAAGCTTGTGTTCACCTTCTCCTGGCAGTAGCCACCTACTGCAGCTGCCTTTTTTTTTTCTTGCTGCCCATTATGCAGGGCTTCAATTTTTCGTACCTTACAAAGAAAAAAAAGGAGAAAAAAAAAAAAGGAAAAAGAAAAAAGAAAAAAAAGTGTATTTTCTTTGCCCACCATGCTTTAAAAATCTGAGTGGGAGAAAACTCTCAGCAGACAGCAGCTCTTGGCTGCAGGGTTGCCGAAATCTCAGATGTGGATGTTTCTTCTGCCATTGGCTGCACCAGTGCTCCGTGGGCATGGGCAAATCCCAGCTCCATCTGCCCCACAGGTCTACGTACTGTAGTTCTCATGTAGTTCAGAAATACCGAGGCATGTGGCTTTCTTAAGGTACACTATGTGTGCTTGCCTGGATTACAATACAATACGAGACTGTCTTTTTAATTGCTTATTACTAGCTTACCAATAACCTGTATAAGTAATGTAACTTGCATCTTTGTCATCAGAACCTTTTCTCCCCACCCCTTTATTTATCAAGCATAATATTACATATTAAGGGACAGAAAAATAGACCTTTGTAGTACACAGCAGGACGTTGCTAACAATGTTTTAAGTGGGAAGTAAAAAATGCTCTGAAAAATGCCGGCCATGAGAAATGACTTTGTTGGCACCATGTTCATGCGCATGTATTTTTTTCTATTTTTTCCGCTTTTGTCATGTTACATCCATATCTGTATTTATATCTTATTTGTTTCACTTTTGAGTGTATCATGGCAATTGTACAGATGTTTTTTGTTAACATTTACGTGATAGAATTTGCTAAAAAAAAAAATTAAAATAAAACCTTTTGAGTTTGCCCTAGAATAAGTGGAAGTTGGGTTTCTTCTGGCAGGAGAAACATCAAAAGAATTCACTGCCCAACACAGCTCCTTACTCCAACCTGTGCTTGTAAATGATTTGGTCTTATTTGACACAATTGTGGTTGAAAGCTGATGGTCGTGCAAAGTCATGTAACTCAATGAGGAAGGGCTTCAAAGATACCTGTATTCTGAGGCCTGTTGAGAGAATTACAGAGGTTTTAAAATACATGGCTGTAGAAATTTGGGTGATGAAGTGTTTGGGGAAGTGAAGGAGTGCTGGGAGCTGCACAGGTTTCTGTGCCTGGTACCAAATGACAAAGAACTTGGAATTGTCTGGGCAGCCTGAGCACTCAAGCATGTGTGTGTTTTCCTGTGGGAATAATAGCTCATCACAATTTAAAAACCCATAGTGAAGCTGTGCTCTACACTCAGGAAATGAGTCCCCTAAGGCATGATTTTTACCTTGATGATCAAGGCAAAAGCTCCTCAAATACCCTGTGCTGGGAGCAAGGAAGCCAGGAGTGCACAAGAGGTTCAGATTTTGTGGGGGAGGCTTTTGGTGTGACTATTCCTAGACCGAAGAATATATGGAGAGTGTCACAGAGCATGAACACCAGCACTGACACTCCTCGCTGTCACCAAGCCCTGCCCCATGTCAGCCCAGGGACCCTTCTGCATTGAGATTCGGGGACTGGGCTGGGAGCAAGGGACAGTGATGGCTCTCCCTGCTGCAGATCTTGCCCCTGTGCTGACAGGGTCTTTTTTGACTCTGCTTTGTGTCAGAACAGTAAGGAGGGAAGGTCCATCCTTGCCCAGTGACCCTGGCTTCCTCCCAGAGCACTTTCCATTATGCAGGGAGAAAATGAGAGGGGCTGAATCCCAGCTAGAACCTAATCTGGCTACTGCTGTAAAAGACAATAAGCAATTAACAGCCAGAGGGAGAATCCCCGTCCTTTATTGGATGCACGGGAAACAGTGACAAAGGATGAGGGAAAGGCTGAGGTACTTAATGCAGGAAGCAGATCCTCCTGCGTGCCATCACAAGGCATGTACAGGACAGTCAGTGGACCAGACCCAGCCAACATTGGTTTGTGAAAGGCAGGTCCTGTTTGACTGACCTGATCTCCTTCTGTGACAAGGTGACCCACGGAGTGGGTGAGGGGAGTGTTGTGGATGTTTTCTACATGGACTTCAGTAAAGCCTTTGACACCATTTCCCACGGCATTCTCCTGGGGGAACTGGCTGCCCATGGCTTGGGCAGGTGCACTCTTTGCTGGGTTAAAAACTGGATGGCCAGGCCCAGAGAGTGATGGTGAGTGGAGTCAAATCCAATTGGCAGCTGGTCACCAGTGGTGTTCCTCAGGACTCAGTGTTGCAGGGGGCAGTTCTGTTTCATGTCTTTATCAATGATCTGGATGAAGAGATCAAATGCACCCTCCATCAGTTTACAGACAATGCCAAGTTGGGCAGGAGTGTTGCTGCTGGATGGCAGGAAGGCTCTGCACATGGATCTGGACAGGCTGGATTGATGGTCTGAGGACAACTGTATGAGGTTCAGTAAGGTGAAGTGTCAAATCCTGCCCTTGGATCACAAAACCCCAGGCAGTGCCACAGGCTGGGGCAGAGTGGCTGGAAAGGTGCCCAGCAGTAAAGAACCCAGGGGTGCTGGTGGACAGTGACTAAACATGAGCCAGCTGTGCCCAGGTGGCCAAGGAGGCCAGTGGCACCTGGCCTGTATCAGAAATCATGTGGCCAGCAGGACCAGGGCAATGATTGTCCCTCTGTACTGGGCACTGGTGAGGCTGCACCTCAAATGTTGTGTTTTGGGCCCCTCCCTACAGGAAGGACATTGAGGTGCTGGAGCATGTCCAGAGAAGGGAAATGGAGCTGTGGAAGGGTGTGGATCATAAATACTACAAGGAGTGGCTGAGGAAGCTGAGGGTGCTTACTTTGGAGAAAAAGGCTCGGGGACACCTTACAGCACTCTACATCCAGCTGAAAGAGGCTGTAGTGAGGTGTTCTCCCAAGTAACAAATGAAAAGGGCCTCAGGTTTCACCAGGGGAGGTTTAGATTAGATATTAGGGAAAAAAAAATCATGGAAAGGGTTGTCAGGCATTGGAACAGGCTGTCCAGGGAAGTGGCTGAGTTACCATCTGTGGAGGTATTTAAAAGATGTAGGTGTGTCACTTAGGACATGGTTTCATGGTGGACTTGACAGTGCTGGGTTAACAGCTGGGCTTGGTGACATTAGGGGTCTTTTCCAACCTAAATGATTCTATGGATTTTCATGTGTTCTTTGGGACGAGACAGCAGTGCATTGACAGAAGAGAGTTTGATTATTGAACCACCTGAAAGTATCTGTATGCCCTTTGTGGTTAATTCCCCTGTCCTCAGCCACATGACTGCTTCACAGATGGAGAATGAGAAATGGCTGTAATCCTTGCTTTAGAGAGTTTTGCTGAGCTCACCCCTATGGAGGAGGACTGGAGTTGCTGCCAGCCACTGAAGGTAGGTAGCAGATTCCTGGCAAGTGTGAAGACTTGCTGGGAGTACTTACAGCCCATTCTCAATTCATTTCTCTGTCCTTTAGAGTCTGAGCTGCTGCTGCTGCTTCTTCCCTCTGCATTCCCCCTCAGATATTTTGTGACTCCATCCCTCCTGCTAAGGGATGTGCCAAGGAGTGACTCAGGACAGGTCAGCAGAGTTGCAATTCTGGACCAGGTAGGTGTCTTATCTCAATTTTCACCACTTAAAAAATAAGATGTTTTGATTTAAACCCCCTGAGAACGTGCAACTCAGTTGATCAATGGTAACTTAAATGATTCCACTGCTTCTGATTGTGCAACACAACCTCTTACTTGTGCAACCCTCATTTACCATCTCAGAGCAAATATCACACCGCCCTCTCTTCCTTTCACCAACCCAACACATTTTTCCTGCTTTGCCTTTTCATACACGTCCATGAAGTATGGAAAGGGCCCACCCCAGCAACCGCACTCCAGCCCTGGCAAGGAGCCTGCTGGGAAGAGGCTCAGGGCAGAAATGCATGTAACCCTGACCTCAGGGAGGAGAGGGCAGATCATAAACCACCACCCCCTGCCCTAGGGAGGGACGGGGGAAAAGCCCTGCAAAGCTTTAGAGAAGCTGCAGGGGCGTGGAAAACAACCCAAGCATGAGACTGGGATGGAGGGGGTCTCTCAGAGATTGGATGGTTGTGTGCTTGTATAGGTCCAGAGAAAGGCCATCTGTCATTGTGATCCCCAGTCATGGATCCATTTGTGGACAACACGGGATTACAGGCAGCATGTGCACGTCAAATGGGCTGGAGAAGGTTGGTTCAGTAGCGGGGTCAGCACCTGAGTGCCCGACTGAGCACGGCTTTCCTCTGCCGGGAGGATGGGAGGGCGGTGACACCCATTGCAGCCGTTGTCCCCCCTGGATCACTGCAGCACAGAAGATGCTCACATGTTTCAGATTCTCCCTGGGGATCTGACTGCAGCCAAAGTCTTGGGAAATATTGGCCTGTTAATCCCAAGGCCCTTACACAACATTCCTCTGTTCTCCATGCTGCTTTGTGATAACTTGCCATGAACTGAAACAGGCCCAGCAAAGCCACTGCTTTCCAAAACCCAGCTATTTACATCCAGACTTGAGTGCCAGCCCATTAACCAGGAACCAGGGACTCCTCTCTGCACAGCTCAGGGACAGAGGGACTGGGTGCTTGTCCCTTGGGGCAGGCAGGATGCGCAGGGTGATGCTCATGGGGTATAACCCCCTGAGGGACCCGAGGCTGGGCAGGGAGTGCTGGGCACAAGGGAAAGGCAGGAGCGCGTTTGGGAGCGGAGGAGAGCGGGAGCAGCCGCGTGGGCAGCGGAGGGGATGGTGAAGGCAGTGTAAACCAGACCGAGCTAACGTGGGGCTGGGGGGATTACAGGGTGCCAGGGAAGCTGCTCACAAACACAACAGGGACAAAACAGCCCTCCAGAGCTGAGGGGTAATGAGTAATTAATGAAGAGAGGGATGAAATTCATAATGACTCAAAAATGTCCGAGATAATGAAGTCCTTTTCTTTAAATCCACCTTTAACAAGAAAGCTAAGGGAAAGGATTTAGATCAATTAAGAAGAAAAGCGATCTTGTAAAAATAGCTATTGACACAAGCAAGTGGGGGAACAGCTGGAACGTCTTGCCATGGCAGTGGACAAAACAACTGTGTATGGCATAAAGACACCCATAAGTGACAGCAGGTAACAGGCAAGAAGGAGCTTCAGAATACATTTAACAAATCGCTACAAAGGCGGCAGGGGGCTGGTGGAGTGTCTGAGCTCGGGAGACCATGGTGAGGAGCAGCAGGGAGCAGGAGTCACAGTGCTCTCCTGTGGGATCCAGCAGCCCATCTCCCCGTGTGAGCAGCATCAACAACCACTCCTGGGCAAGGGATACGCAGTGGCCCTCCAAGGGATGGCCCCCGTTACCTTCAAACTTACCGAAGCCCAGGGGAGACAAAAGAGGCTGGAAACATTGGAGATGCTCCTAAAACATGTCCATTACTTCCCTCTTAGAGGAAATAGTTTTGTCTCTCTCTGTCTGCCATGTGGCGGGATACTTGGATATTCTTTTTCTTGTCCTGGTGACCCAACTTCTTAATAACCATAACCCCACTTCTCCTCACTGCCTTGCTGAGGAATAACCCTTGTAAGCTCCATTGTGCCTGGACCTGTCTCCTGCCCTCTCTACAGGTGCCCTGGTGCAGGGTCCTGCTTCCCCTGTGCCAAAATACTCCCTCATGGCAGAGGCTGGGTGGGCTCAGCATCTCTGGGTACGTTGGTACTTGGCACCAGAAGGGTTAAACGGATGGCCCTGTCACAGGGGCAGTTTCTTGACTGCTGGTCTATAAATAGAGCTGGCTTTCTAATCTGCTTGCCACTTGTTTCCACTCCCTGCCAGTTTTTTCCTGCTTTTTCCTGCAAGGAGGTACCTGCAACTGCTACAGTTGCCTGCAGACACTGCTGGGAGAGGAAGAGGAGCAGCGAGTCCTGCCCGATGAGACTCATGTATTGGTCCTACTCCAACCCATCCTCGGTGACACACACACACATTTAAAAAAAACAAAAAGGAAAAAAAAAAGCAATCAGAGAAACCAAGCCCTGCCCTGCCCTGGGAGGGACTCCAGGATCCTTTATCCTGAGGAGTCCCCAGTCCAGTTTGCCTCCCTGCCTTGCCCCTCCAGAGCTGCCTCAGAGCCATCCCCTTTTGGGACAGGTGAAGCCCTGGTTCAAGTACTGCAAGCTGATGTGGTAGACCTGGTTCAGCTCCCTGGGTAAAAAATTCCTCTAGGTGGAGAGGGAGCAGGGAGTGGGGGCTGAGAGCATTTTGGTATCTTTGCAAGTCTCCAATCGGCTGGCTACCCCCAAGCCTGCATCCCCTGCCCTATCTCCTCCATCTCTCCAACGAGAACAACTCCATCCCTGCTGAGCCACAGGCTGTAAATCCTTGTGAAGACTTACTGGAAGAAGGGACTGGGGGTTTGCAGAGAAGGTTTGTAAAGAAAAGCTGGCTTCCCACTGGGGTGGGGAAGACATGGGCAGGTTGGAGGGAGGCCAGAGATTAGCAAGGACATGATGACTCCCAGCAAGCTTGGCCTGGGTTGGATTAACAGGCAACAGAAAGGGGCTCAGGGAGACATGAGAACAGCTTTCAAATACACAAGTGGCAAATGCACAGGGGGGTTTATCTCTTCTCTGGATAGGACAAGACATTTTGGGCTTAGCAAGAAAAATTTAGAAAAAAATTTTATGGGGAAAACATAACAGTCAGAGTAATAAATTTGTTTCCAGGCCTAATTTTGCAAAAGGATGATGTGTTCGAGCATGTGAAGGAACAGAATCCTTCTGTTGTTTTGACCTGTTGCATGTCAGTCCACTTAAACCTGAAAACTCAGCTTGGACAAGCTTCTCTGTTGATGGACAAGGAACAGACTGGAGGAGACTTGGCCAAAAAGTGGGGCAGTTCATTGCATGCCTCCCCCCGAGCAGTGTCCACACAGCTGGCTCAGGTGCATGTCCCAGGGGCCTTTCCCTCTGTGCCCACCTCGAGCTTCATTGCTGCCGACAGACGGACACTTTCCAAGGCTGCTGACTCACTGAAATGGAAATGTTCTCCCAAAAAATGCTGAGTTTGATAAAATTGCGAAGGGATCCTGCTGGCTTCCCTGACAGCTTGGCTCCATGCCCTGCATTTGGAGTAGCTGCCAGGAGGGAGGTTAATCTTGGCAGCCAAAGAAATGTGATGCTCAGGACTCCCAGGGTGATGGCTCTGCTGAGGCTGTGGACAGGCTGTGCCAAGCCAGGGCACCCTGGTGGCATCTTCAGCCTCATGTCGCCCCAGCACTCTGCCTTGCAGCTGCCCTGGTGCTTCTTGGGCCATGGGGTGTCCTCCATGGGACATACCTGGTTTCAGACACCAAACTAACCTTTTTTTCCTCATGCCTTTTGTACCCTACCTGCACCCCAGCACCTCTCGCCCTGGGAGGATGGAGAACAGCCACCCAGAGTGAAAGTGGTAGTAATTTAGTCCCTGTCTTGCAACAGACCAGCTCTTCTGGCCAACAATAAGAAATAAATGGAGGTGGGTATTTGCCTTGTAGAGCCAACCTAGGTAAGCAGAAAGCTCCAGTTGCTTTTACATTCTGTTGATGATGGAGAAGCACCTCCAGTCTGACCCAGTTTGGCTCCCAGCAGCATCAGCCTGAACTGTGCTCATCTGAGCCCTCACAGGCTCCCCAGAGGTGGGGTTGAAGGTTTGACCACCCTCTTCCTCGCTCAGCTGTGCCCTCCTAGCACTGTCATGGATGTTTGCCATGAAGCCCATAAAGGGCTCTTTTTGCTGTTCACCACTTCTTGTTGCATCTCCCTGTTTTATACCTGGCTGCAGTTAGGCCCTGGTAAAGGACCATGGTGGGATCTGTCTCTGGAAGTTTAATGTAGCTTTTAAGAAGTCCCTAGAGGTTTTCCTTTCCAATGAGCTTCTTCATCATGTTGGTAAGCCAAAACTGCTCCTGTCAGCTGGGGGCTGAGAGCCAGGAGGTGTTATCCTTAACCTCTGCTGCTGAGAGGAACCTGTGCCTTACCCTCGGCTACTCCTGGGTGGTCACCGATAGGTGATGGATCCAGGGTTTCCTCTGGGACAAGCCCTTGCTGGTGGGAGGTGGAGACACGACAGCCCTTTTCATTCTGAGCTAGAAGCTGAAATCCAGCCTGCTCCAAAATAACGCTTGGAGTGACTGAGAATGCTGCAAAGGGAACCTTGAAAGGGATCTCAGCTAAATCTGTGATACCTTTGCAACCAGGGCAGAGGGCCTTGGCTCTCCAGGAATTCTCCTGAGAGCCATCAGGGTCACTGTGGGGAAGGGATGCGAGCTTCCTGCGAGTTGCCCAGCTCCTGCCATGGGAGCATGGGAGCCAGAGGCCCCTCACATCCCTCTGGGACATGTCTGCAGGTTGGAGCACTCCCTGGAGGGCAGCGCTCCTAGGATGTGGGAATGTCCTCTCAGGAGCATCTTTCCCTGCAGTCATTACCAGCACGTGTATTCTCACTCTGTTTCGGCTGTTGGCAGTCGCCGTGTTTTGGGCAAGCACTAAACGTTAACTTAGATTTGTACTTAACAACTTGGTGGTGTGTTTGGAACTCAGTGCAGAGGGAGGGGACACCCTCAACCCCCTTCTCCTGGCCTTGCCAAAGGTTTAGGGATGCCAAAGTAAGAGAGTCACTGAGTGCACACCATCATTCACTGAGCACACACCTATGCTTGGCTGACAGTTATAGTCAGGTATCCACCAAGCCTTGTTTTCATCCACCAAAAGTCTTTGATTTCCACGATTATCATAACTAGGAGAACTTTACTGATTTGAAAGCAGAGTGAATAACCTTCTCAGCAGAAATCACAGCCCCGGAGGGGACCGGTATGTACAGGAATGGCATTAACAACTAATCCCCTCTAATCCAAGATGACATCCTTATCACATGAGGGCATAAAATGTAATTAGACTTATATAGTGCTATCTCCAGAGCACTAAGCAAATATTAACTAATCCATCTTCCCAGTGCTCATGTGGCGACAGCCCAGTTGCCCTGGGTGTGCAGGTGGGGAAACAGAGGCTTGGGATGGTGCACTAACGGTCCCGTTCAGGAGAAGGCCTTGCAAACTGTGCATCCAGAAAAAAAAATTAGCAAAGAAATTTATAGTCAATGCGAGATCTTCTGGGGACCTGGGGCACATTTTCCTTCATGGCTGCTTTTATCAAGGGGATGGTGAATTTCTGCTTTTCTGCTGTTTCTCAGCACTTCTAGGATCCCTCCACAGCTATTACATATCTGCAGGGAGTTAAAACACATGTTCAGTCATGGGCTTCCTCTGCTGTTGAAACACATTTAAATTTTACCCAACCATCCCTTCAGCTCTGTTTGTGTTAGGGTTTGTTTTCTAACCTTATGTCCCAGGTTCCCCCCATCCCATGGATGCTGCAGAAGGCACCTTTGCCAGCGGCAGCCTCCCCTCCCCTTGGCTCTCTGAGGTTAACTGGCCCTGAGATGGGAAATGCAACTGATGGTCCCTGCCTGTGTAGGGTGATGCCACTTCCCTTGGGACTAAAGCCAGCATGCAGGCTTTCCAGCCTGAACTGAGCTCTGCCATCCCTGGCAGTGGGCAGGGAGCTCTGCCTCAGCCCTGCCTGCACAAGGCCTTTCAATGGGCTGTTCCTTCCTTGAGAGCCTGATTCCCTTGGAGCAGCAGGACCATTTGCAGCAGCGGGGGATGTGATCCTCTTATCACTGTTGGTTAGCTTGGGTGCCCTTGACAAAGAGCTGCTTGTGATAGAGGAAGACACTTAAAAGCAGCCACCACGTTTCTCAAGGCCTTGGGATAAGGTTGTATTTCTTGGGCTAGCAATGCTCTCTGCTTTAAAAGCAGTAGGATGCAACTGAGTGTGAAGTACAAATTCCTCGATCGGTCTCTAAAAGGAAAGACACCCACAAAAAGGCCACTGGTATTTGAAGGACAGAAAATAAAATAGGCCCCTCTTTGGTGATTATATTCCCTTGACTTGAGGGCATCACCCTTGAAGCTCTGTCCCAACACACACTTGCCAGAGGGCCTGAGAAGAGCTGTGTAGTGCAGGGTGAGGAGGACACAACTCTGTGTCCTTCAGGTACTCCCCAGCTCCGGGTCACCTCTCCCTGCTGAAGAGCTGCTGCCACACCCTTCGGGAACCAGTCAGTGAATGTTGTGTTTTACTTCCCCTTGGGTTATTGGGACTAAATGAAACAAAACAGCGAAGGTTAGGACTCATGGACTTGCTTGCTTTACTAATAAAGTTCAAGATTTTCTGGAATAGAAAAGAAGATGCTGTATGCAGAAAATGTCAGCAAACCTTGTCAGGAGGGAAGGAATGCCATCAAGGCAGGAAGATGTGGAAGTGGTTCATGGAAAGCTGTTTAGACATCGGTCTCTTTGGAGTTGAGACTATGCTATACCCTCAGTGGTATTCACACCTCACTAGGCTCAGAGCAGAATCCATCCTCAGCCCTCCCTGTTCCCCACAATGTGCTGGCACCACTGCTCCACACTGGGACTCAGATCCAGGGACTGATCCATCTTAGAAGCAAACTGAAGACCAAAAAAAGGCATTTTTTCCTCTCTTGAAGAAAGAACAATTCCCAGAGAGAGCTGCTTGCCTCCTGGCACTGCTGGTACAGGTGAGAGGAGAGGTTCAGTGTGTCTTGCAGGGGGGTGCAAGTGCATGGGGAGGCAGCGCAGCTCTCATGGCAGGGCTGTGTCACCTCAGAACCCACTAGGGACACCTCAGCTGCTGAGGAGTGGGTGCCACAGCAGGTTTCTGCCTGCTGAGGAGCTGCTGCTAACTCTGTTTAGGGTGGCCAAAAATCCCTATGCTAAGAGGTTGCCTTCCAACCATGATGCAGTTAAAACCCACAAATGTCCAAATGTTAGCATGTTCCAGAGTAGGGTGCAATCTTTGCCCTTTTAGAAAGCTCACCTGACACTTCTTTTCTAGCTTTATAGTGCTGCCAGTGAACTGCTGGAACATGCATGACTTGGCCAATGTGTCCTCTAAAAGCCATTGAAAACGTTCCCTTTCCTTGCCTGAGGGCCCCTGGCTCTGGAGTTGAAGGGTTTCCTCCCTCTGCTTCTGGAGCTCAGGCTGCCCAGATTAAATCATGTATTGCAAAATTCCATAGCAGCTTCCGACCTCAATGAATAGCATATTCAAGGCCACTGGAAGGGTCTTGCATTTGTGTAGTTCAATGGTTTTCAACCATTATTTTTATTTCCAGTAGAGATGGGAATCCCCCAAAAGCCACATCTGTAGCCAGCTGGCCTGTGAAGTGCAATCACTTTCCACTGGAGAAGAAATGACACCTGGGCCCTGGCAGGGTCTCTGGGTCACTGGTTGAAGCCTGCTGCAGCATGACCCCCTCATCCAGGAGGGGGCCATGGGATTGCATCTGCAGTTGCTGGTATCTAAATCCCCATAGGTGAGGGGCTGCAGAGGAAAACTCCTCAGGTCACATTTATCACCTCAGCTGTGTTGGGCTGGACCTGGCAGAGATACACAGCCAGGATGGATCCAGCAAACCAGGGATGACCTACAGCAAAGGACAGCCCCCAGGCTGAAACAAAGCCTCAGACCATCACAGGGGTAACAGCAGGAGAAGAAGTTACCTTTATTAAAAGCACATTTCTTTTCACTGAAAGGTCATAGTCTGATTGTTCCCACCCCCCTGCTGTTGAGCTGGGTTAACACCTGGTGTGCCACCCACAGCCTCCACCAAGAGACATCTCCCCATATCATGTTACCTACTGTTTGATTCCTAGATCTGGGCAGTTAGCAAGCTGCTCAAGGAGGCCACCCTTCCCCTTTTGCAAATATTATCAAATATTATCAAATAATATTATCAAATATTACATGTGGCTTTTTTTTCTGGAATTCCCCATGGATTCCAAGTCATGCTGTACACTGGCACCAATGGTTTGGACAGTTCTTCAATGTAGTTTATGCTTGGATTGTTGGTTTAAAATCTTGTAAGTTTACTCACTGCTAAGGTTAGAACAGTCCAAACAAGAAACCCGCAGGAAGAAGAATCCTAGAATAATTTATTTTATGCTTTTGAAGAAAAAAAAAGCACAGGAGGCAGGTACAATGATAAAATCTCATTTCTAGCCTCTTCAAATAAATGGAAACTATTGAAAAGCAGCTATGATGATTAGATATAAATCTGACTGCTTGACACTACTAAGTAGATGATGTCACTTTGGGTTTATTCTATTTATTTATCATAAAAATAACAGTGCTGTCTCACCATTAATAATCTCCATGACTGCTATTGCTCACACCAGGTGTTAGGAGCTGGACATTGCTGGATGCAGTCAGCTTCCCCTTCAGTGTTACCACCTCACTTCTGTTTGTGTCAAGAAAAGACCCTTCCCAAGAGATGTTTATGAATTGTGACCAAGTTTCTTAACCTTGTTTTGATAAATGAAAGCAGATGTTTGGCAGGATCCATCTGATTCATTTTCAGTGTTTATAGGGATGGGATCTCACTGGCACAATCCAGGGAATTCAGCATGCTGTGCACCCTATACTAAACAAATATTTATATTCAGTCAAATAAGGAAGGCAGAGCTACACTGAAACTACTATAACCTCAGTCTATTTCACACTAGTATTTATATTTTTCACATCTTTAGTCTATCTATAATAACCTGTCTTCAAGACCACAAATTTCTTTTACGATGGGCAACGTGTATCTATAGCAGAAGGCTCTTGATTGAATTATTCTGTGGTAACACAGTTGTTTAGCTGATGCCTTATAAACAGACATATCAGGAGTGGTTATTCCATTCCCTGCTCAGGGTCAGTTAAGAGCAAATCCACATTGAATTTCAGTGTCAGAGGAACCCGTATCCTGAGATGAACCAGCAAAACTGTTTTATGGACAGAGTAAGGTTGCATTTATATGAACATATGCAGAGGTTGTAGTAACTTTGTGTCATCCTGGTTCTAGGGAGGGGAATGAAGGTGGTTTGTGTGTTAGACTTTTTAATCTCAGTTAATTGATTGCCAATTCATCTGAGGCAGTTAATGATTTGGAGAAGCTGATGGGATGTTTGTCTCAGGACATAATTATTTCTGTCATTCCTTCCTCCAGCTGAAACTAAATATTGGTTAATTGGCACTGATTGATTAAAGTAGAACAATAGAAAAAACTTCCTCTCAAAGTCTGTTGCTTGCCTTTGCTATGAAATACGGGAGTGCTTCTAGCCTGAGACAAAACCCTACTGAAGACAGCAGTTTCTGCTCAGTACAGTGAGCTTCAATTATATCCTTGGTATCTGTTGTCTCTTTAGTCCAACTGCTGTTTGGCAGTCAGACCTAGAGGAGGAAAGAAATGGGTCATTTTTGCCATGCTGTAGCCAGCAGTACTGAGTACTGTGCATCTGAACTGCTTCTGACCTCCTCCAACTACATCATGGGAAAAGCTAAAATAATGGCCCCCAGGAGGACTGTGCAGTGATGTTAGTTATTGCACTATGAAAACAAACTCACAAGCCTTCTTTTGCAAGTGAAGATGTAGCAGTTCTGTGCTTTGGTCACTTTGGATTGTCTTGTTTGAGGGTATTCATTACTGTTTGTGCCCCCAGATGCTATCCCAGTCCTTTCTGGGAAGTCTTTATCCACATCACAAGAGTACCTCAGTGGGCAGATGATTTGTGTATTAAAGAGACTTGAAATTGGTCATATGTCTTAAAAAATTTGGAAACAACAGTATCTTAAACCACTGCCCTGGGTTTTGTGGGAAGGTGCTGAAATTGTCACATTTCTACTGGTCTCGCTCAGGTTATTGTAAAGTCATATCAATGTGCCCACTGTTATGTGGAAAATAAAGTCTCTAGGTTAGATATTAGGGTATCAGGAAAAGGTTCTTCCCCCAGTGGTGACAACACTGGAACAGGCCTCCCAGGGAAGTGGTCACAACACTGAGCCTGACAGAGCTCAAGAAGTGTTTGGACAACGTCCTCAGGCACATGGTGTGATTCTTGGGGTGTCCTCTGCAGGAACAGGAGCTGGACTCGATGATCCTTGTACATCCCTTCCAACTCAGGATATTCTGTGTTTCTGTGATTCTTCTTCCACTTGCACTTTTTTCACATTCCTGTAACTCCACTACTTTTTGTCAAACAATTCCAAAGTTTATCCCTGGCTGCGTAAGAAGAAAGTGAAATCACAGACTTCAGTACTGCATGACAGACATGGCTTCTCCCTGGTCCTACTGTAGGGCTGCTAAGGAGAGCTAAGCTGGGACTCATCACCCTGGGATTTATTCACACATCCATCACTGTCTTGGTGATGTCAGTTTGCCTTTAAGTTTCCTGCACCGTGAGATGACTTGCTCATTACCTAATGGTGATGGGATATTTGCACGTAAGGTGCATCCACACTCTCTGCCATCATATGAAGTTAATGGAAATGTATTAACTCATTAATGCAAATGTGTTAACTTGCCCCACAGGACTTGCAGAGACAAGAGATGACACCGTGTATAAGCAGGAAATCTGGGATATCCTGGGGGAGAAAGGAATATTGAGGAAATAAATGCATTTCTAACTAGCAGTAGAGGTCACTCTCCACTTACCTCACCTTACCTTACCTTACCTTGCAGGGAACTTGGGAGGCTTCATTATTTGACTTGGGAATTGCTGTGCAAACACAATAAAAAAGAGTCTTAGAATTTGTTTATAAAAATTAAGGGAATAACATGTTATTAGAATAATTGTACAAATTACTGTCATTGCAAAATTGCTTTTATGTACAAATATTCCAGTTGGGAATAATTACAGTCAGACTATATGTAGCTAATAAAAGAAAACCACGCTCCCTTTTCCAGTTTATCTTCTTCTTAGTTATGAATTTGTTGTGTTAATCATCTAACTAGAGCATTCCTGTAAGAAAAACCTTGTTTGATGGAAGCTTTAGGTTGAAGCAAATAACAAATATAATAATAATAATAATAATAATAACAATAATAATAATAATGATAATGATAATAATGGCCAATGTTTTCTTGTATTTTGAGTTTTTAAACATAAGTGTTTGTGAAGGACAGTGATCTTGTAGCTGTAAGTTGTGATTCTGCTGAGGTACTAAGCATTCTCTGAGGGACTATTGAAAGGTGTTTTGAGCACATGAAGGATCTTGAACTGTTTTCCTCTCAAGGAATTTAAAATGTCTCTAAAGTGTTTCAGGGGAAATGAAAGACTGTAATGTATTTCATGCTTTGTGCTATCCTACAACAGATAAATGCCCTGAGGTGGAGCATTTGCGTTCTTTCTACATGCTCAACTGTGTCTAATAATTATCCTGGAATTATTTCATGTCTGAAGAGTTTACATTGGAGAGGATGTAGCTATTTGACACTGTTACTTTGCCAGCTCCAGATTATAATAAAGCCTTTCCTCTAGAGTTAAAAATAACCACTTTTCAGCTGGCTTTTGCACAGAAGTCTCACTGGGGCAGGACAGCACATGCAGTAGAGCAGCATGCAGACCTTTTGCCATGAGTCTCTTCAGGAAGTGGGAAGCTGTGGACATCCCACACGTGCTAGGGCATTACACATGTAGTAAGGACCTGGACATTGCCTTGAGCAGTAAGGGGACTGTGGGGCATGTACACCAGAACCTGGCTCAGGACCATAGTACCCGTTGCAGAATTTCACAGACTTGTTGAAATGTTGGTGGGAAGTGACCTTTGAATGTCTCCAATCTAAACTCTACCTCAAAACAGGGCTGGGGCCTACACTGGATTGCATCAACCATGGCTCTGCTGCTGTCATCTTGAACACCTCTGGGGATGGAAATGCCACACCCTCTGCTAGCCTGTTCCACTCCTCTGGTGAAGAAGTTCTTGTTAATGTTCAGTCTAATCTCCAAGCGACAGCTTGTGGACATCACCTTGATCACTGCTGCTAATGAGAAGCGCTTGGGTTCATCACCTTTTTTAATGCCTTTGCATAGTGGGCTGCTCTCAGGACCCATCTTGACCTCATCATCCTCAGACCCAGCAAGCCTAATGCCTTCAAGCTCTGCTCACAGGAGAACTGCTCTGTGCCCTGAGTGTTTTGGCAGTTCACCTGCTGGATCCTGTCCAAATTTTCCACCTTGAACAGGAGGCTCAAACAGGTGCAGTTCCACCAGCACCAAGGAGAAGGGGCAATAGCTCTGCTTGATCTCATGCATTACGAGGGATGTCTCATTTGTGGCAAGGGAGAACTGTTGTTTTGTACTTAAAGTTAACCTTCGTCCTCAGTCAGTAGGGCTGCTCTGCAGTCAGTTGGTTCCCAGCCTGAACTGATGCATGGGGTTATTCCAGCTTGGTGCAGTGCTTTGCGTGGGTCTGCAAAACTCAGGGAGGTTTCTCGTGGCCTCAAGTTTCCCAAGGTCCTGCTGATCAAAGCAGTGGTGCTCAGTATGCCAACCACCCCACCCAGTTTGGTGGTGCCTGCAAATCTCCAGAGGGAGTCTTCTGCCTCTTGTTCAGGCTTTTAGGACTCCCTACCATGAGTAGAGAGGACACAGCCTTGGTCTGTGGGATCTATGGACTAGACATCTTCTGGCACCTCTTCTGCTTTCCCACACCCACCCTTGACAAAGCTGGCTGAAGCAGTCAGTTCCTGCTGCAGCCTGGCTCCTGGCCTCTCCTTTCCCTGCCCTCCTCTCCCTGCAAGTGCTGACACCAGTGTTTGGGGCAGGGTGGCAGACCAGGCTGGTGGGCGGATGTGGGATATACTCAGCCATCACAGATATTTTTGGCCCAGCTACTATTTTTTGGCTATGAAGCAAAGCTTCCTCAGGCAGCAGAGCTGTGAGCAGAGCTGGGCTGTTGTCAGCTCTGAGTGACGATGCTTCACCTCCTGGCACTGCTCCCCACAAAGCACCAGGCAGTGACAGTCCCCCTAGTCTGCCACCCTGGTGTATGTGAGGGTGTGATGTGTTCACGCCAGGACAGGAGCGCAGCACAGATGGTGACCTCGGGCAAAGGGACCATAACTAACCCCCAGTCATGTTCTGGGCACAGCTGTTTGCAGAGTCAGTGTCTGCTGCTGGCCAAAAAGTACATGATTTTTTTTCCTGCTGTTGTTCTTTCTTTTATTTTATTTTATTTTTTTTTTCTTCTTTTATTTTTTTTTTTTTTTTTTTCTTCTTTGCTTTTTTTTTTTGTTTAAGTCGTGGGCTACTTTCCTACTGGTGCTGTTGGCTCCGGCGGTCTCTCTTGCAGCAATGTAAACACGGCTACTGTGTGTCCCGACGATTGCAGCCTGTAGTTCACAATGAGACAGCCAATGCCAATAGATGTATAATGAGCATTTAAAAAGCACTTATTTTGTCATCCAATCATCCATCTTCCTCATTGTGTAAATATTTTTTTTGTTTCCACAACAAAATGACTTTAAAAGAAATGTTCACCAGGAAGAAAGAAAATTTTCATTCTGGTGATAAAATCAGGACAGTCAAAATGATTAATATGACATTGGGGAGAGCTCGCAAATGAGGCTTAATTTCTGTGGCAAAAAGACCTCGTGGATACATCAGTGCTATGTTGTGCCTGGAAATTTAGTGGCAGCTGGAAATTTGATGGTGACCTCTGATAAGTAAGAAAATGGTGAGGGTTTTAATGAATGACTTGAATAACAAAATAAGCCAGTCTGTGTGGTATTCTTCCTGATATTTGTTTTGCTATTAAGTTCAGTTAATGTGGTTCTTATTGTGTAAGGATGATTGTGTTGACAGCACATCACTACATACAAGCATTGGGGCAGTTTGACTGTCAGGGAAGGGGACACATTGCTTCACACTCACGAGGTAGAGCAGGGAGGTGACTTTAATAAGATGGCATTTGGAAGCCTTTGGCAGGAGACGATAGAGATTGTAAAGATAGAAAGAGTCCTGGCGAGCTGCTTTGCTCTCCTCTGTCAAACTGGCCACAGGACCTAAATGAATTCCTTTCTGCTCAACTCTTTTTTTTTTTTTTTTTTGGTGAGAAAAAATTAGCCTGTAATTATATCTAGAAAATGAGGATTGCGGGAGGTGGCTTTAACCACAAAGTTTGGGAAAGTTATACTCATGGTTGATTACATTCAGTGCAGTCTGTTCTTAGCCTCACTTTATTAACTTGCAGTGTTTATTCTGTGGCTCTTGTATCTTTGTTGTGAAGTTTAGGAGCATTTTTTATGAAATGTTGATTTTCCATGTGAGTATTTATAGACTATGTTTGAGTCACCTGTTAATCTTCCTCTTGTAAAACCAAAATAAGCTCTGTGTTTCTCTCAATATAATGCGCACTTTCAAGACCTTGTTCATTCTCAGTTTTTCCAGTTCAGTGTCCTTCTTGACTGTAACACCACAACTACATTCATACTCCTGGTGATAGCCACTGCCCAGAGCTTCTGTTCAGTAGAGGGCAACGGGAACCACTCTAGGCTGATTCCACCTGAAAAGTGGACCAGCATGGAATAGATGAGGAGACCTTGAAGGTCAGGGGCTACCTCTGAAAGCCTGTACTTGCCACTGGAAGTAGTCCCAAACCCTGTCAAAGGCAAAGCAATATTTCGGGGGGTTTTTTTGAATTTAGAGCAATAAGGGCTGTGTAAAAGCTGTTCCTTTCTACATCCATAATATTGCAGTTGATTAAAACCTCAGGTTTCTAGTCCTTTCAAGTTTCTGGTGCCTTCAGTGTTTTCCAGCGAAAGCTGAGCAAATATAGCCAGTCACAGCCCAGTCACATTTCTTGGTTATCTTGAAGAGCCTCCTTCAATATAACTCCCCCAAGGATCCCCAGGTCAAAGGCTGGAAACCTGCGAGCTAAAATACACAGAAAGGCAACACAGAAGACACATGCTGACTATTTTTCCAAAGAGCATGTTCAGTGCTTGGATGACCATCTCAATAAGTCTCTGCAGCTCATTTCAGATTCCTGCAGTTTATCTGGATTCTATGGCCTGTGCATCAGGAGGGAGGTGGAGTAATCCCTGAATAACCTTGACTAATGCCATAATGAACTAATGGCAGCTTTTGGAAGTTCTTGCTACGGTATAATGTTCACCCTTGATCCTTTATCTGGGGCTTTGTGAACACAAAATTGCTAAACTGATGTAGAACATCCTGTTAGACTTCCCAGAAGCAACTCAGATGTTTGTGATGGATGTCATAAAGGTATAGAGATGTTCTGTTTCTTTTCAGTTTCATGCAAGTGAAGCATTTCACTTCTTTTACAGATCTGTAGTGATCTGTAAAATCATCTCTACAGTGTTATGGTTCTCACGGCCCTTTAGCCCCTTAGCTAATGGGAACACTGTTCTTCCAGAGCAGAAAGGGAACAGAATATGTGACTGTATCTCAGTCACTTCACTGCAAATTCTACTAGTTTGGTTCCAGGTACTGAAAAGCTGATCAAAACCTCTTGACTCTCCAGTGGAGCAGATGAAAGATGTTTCCCACTCAGTGCTTAGCTAAAGGGACTGCAATGAACAGTGCAGCAGCAGAATGAACTTTTGGACTGAACTCATTGGCACACTACTTGGGTTTCCAGGTACAAACACTCACAAGAAAAGACGCTTGTTTTTTAAATACCTTTTTTCAACACAAAAAAATATCATAAGGTGCCTTCTGGCATTGCCTCAAGTAGGAAAATCCATCAAATAAAATATTCAATCAATCCCTTTTAATCATATGATCAAAGTATTTTACCATGGCAAATGGAACAACCATCTAAAATGAGAGATGAAAAGCAATCAGCACAGCAAAGAAATTACTTTGATCTGGGAGGAAGTAGGAGAGTAAAAGGAGGTTTGGGTGAGAAAGCTGTGGTGGAGAAGACTTCTTCACTGAGGGGTTGTGTTAAAAGGAGGAGCAGATGCTGGGAGCCCCAGAGGAGAGCAGAGGATGACTTAGCCTATTTGATGTGGTGGGTTCTGAAGGCCAGGAGAAGGTATGTGATGCTGTGGTACAAACTTCTGCAGTGGGGGAAGAGCAGCAGTTAGACCAGAAAATGGCTGAGATTTCTTTCAGGAGAGGTAGACAAGGAACAAAGAAATCTTTTTCTTCATCAGATTTGGCTTAGAAAGGAATGGGAAGGACAGGAACGTTTAGATGACAGAGCTGCTGGCAGAGTCTCTGTAAAATTAATTGGTAGATTTCACCTTATTTTCTACATTCATCAACAAGCTAGAGAGGAAATGAGTGGGATTATTTTAAAGTAATTTTCACTCCAACAAATGTACTTTCTAGAAAGATAATAAAGAAAATATATGACTCCAGACTTGATGGGATCCTTTGTCTCATACAGTGTGGCAATTTACTTTTACATTGGACGTCATATTTCCCCAGTAGGTGCAGCGAACTACTTAAACTGTGGAAGGATATTTACTATTTAGAGAAGTCCTTGGACAGCTCAGCAAACTTTGCCTTGTTTCTCTGTCCAAGTGCTATATATAGTCTTTGCTTAATCAAGGTCTCAGATGTTGTGTGAGCAGAGCTAAATATTTTCAAGAGTATAAAAAAGATAACTCCAGCCATTTTGCTTTGCTTGAACCAGTGTTTATCTAACTGTGTAGTAACCAAGGATACTACAAAGGCACATTGATTTGTGCTGTTTCTTACTCTGAAATTAACAGAGACAAGCAAATATAAACAATGCATCCCAATAACTTTTAGACTCATAACATCTCTGTAAAGCTGCTTAGTTACCTTTCAGGCTACCTTGTTCTTTACCTCAAGATACAAAAACCCAATGCCTACAGTTATATTGCATCTGACTCTATTGGGCTTGACCTAACTATGATCTATAAATGCTATGACAATACCAATATGCTATAACCATGGCTGGAGAATAGAAAATGCATCTGTCTGAAAAAAACACATCTGACAGTGAAATCTCACAGTGAATGCTGTCAAGTACCTTGAGTAAAGTGCCTTTTTCTCAGCTGAAATTTGACCAGGAACCCCAGGGATAAGAAGCCCTCTCCTGGAAAACTGACTGAAAGATGTTTAATGACTTAGAGCAATTAAGGGTCTGTTTCCATTTCTGCTGGTGGATAGACAATACGAAATGACCAAATGGGAAGCCCTTCTAGCCGTTTGTTCCCCCTCTCCAAACTATCAGACCAGAGAAGGACTGGTGGGACATGAAGGCGTCCTGAGAGCAGGGCATTAGGAAAAGGACAGCTATGGGCAGCTTTGTGAGTGAGGATCAAGATCTGCAATTTGAATTGGAAAAGAAACATTTCTCCGTACTGTGTGGGGGAGCTGAGATAGAAGAGACAGGGGTGTTTCAAATGGGCTAGGGGTGAGTTTAGTCTCTGACACTGTTTTCTTCATTCACCTCCTCTGGCAAACTTTGCCTCTTGCTCTCTCAGTTGGAAAATACCCCCTGACACAAAGGTCGCATTAACATGAGGCCAGTGTAAGAGACAGCACTGAGCTAGAGCCATCACCTGTCGTTCCTTTAAAGAAAACAGGGACCCCAGAGGAACCTGAGCAGGGCTTTGACTCACACTGGTGTCGGGTGGAGCGGCTGGGTTTAGAGCACAGCTCAGAGGCCAGGCGGCAGCCCCGCTACAGCCGGGGATTGCCCCGAGGTTGCCGTGCCCGCACTCGCTCGCCCCTCACGGCCCCTCACGGCCCCTCACACCCCGCTCCGCGCCAGGCCCGTCCCTCAGGGCGGGCGCTCCGCCCCGGGGCTGCGAGGCCCGTGCCCGCTGGGGGCCGGGGCTGGCGCTGGGGCGGGCCGGGGGAGGGCTCGCCCGGCTTCGGCGCCCCGGCCCGGCCAACCCGCGCCCGCCGGGGCTGAGCCATAAAAGCGCCGGGAGCCGGCGGGGCCGTGGCTCCAGTTGGCGGCAGTCGTGCTGGGCACCGGTGGGGTGGGCAGCGCGGCCGCCGCTCCGCAGCGCAGGGACCGACGCCGGCCGCCCCCAAGATGCTGTTTTGGCACACGCAGCCGGAGCATTACAACCAGCACTCGACCGGCAGCTACCTGCGGTGAGTCCCGGGCGGCGGCAGCCCTGTCACGGGGTGGATGTTCGGTCGGGTGCCCCCGTCCCGCGGCCGCCCGCCCGCCGGTTCCTCGGCAGCACTCCCGGTGCCCCGCCGCGCCGCCCGGGGTTAGTGCCGCTACCTCTGTCTGAGAGACCATTTTCCTTTTTTGCTCTCTTTTTTCCTTCTTTATTATTTTTTTTTTAGCTCCTGGTTAGACAGCTCTCTGCAGCGTTGCTTTGTTACTTGTGCCGAGCTCCCTTTTCTCCGGGCTGGGGTAGCGCAGCTCCAAGGGAGGAGGAGCGGCAGCGGTGGAGCGCTGTCAAAAGTCTGCGGAAAACGCCTATTGGCAAACTGAGAAAGCACCCGGTTTTCTGGGGATGGGATTTCTTTCTCTGCTTTTTGGGACGATGTGTGAAAAGCGCAGAATTTCACTTTCTGAACTTGCCTAAACCAGCTTTTTCCTGCCTCCTCACAGTTGCATTTAATTAAATGTGCCTAATTTAAGTACAAGGGCTGCTAAACAATAGTCTGTGACATGTGTAGCGCAAACCCATGTTTCCTCCTTCCAAACGATGTCAAAGCAGGCAACTTTGGGAGTTCCCTTTTTGCTGGGTGCTTGTGAATTACTTGCTTTCTGAAGATGTAAAGCTCAGCCGTCAGCTGGTGTCGATTGCCGGAGTACGATCTTGCTGAATTGTGGCAGTGGAGAACCTGGCTGTGGCCCAAGAACTTTACTTTCAAATGTACCCCCAAATAACCACTCTTGAGAGAACACTGAGTTTGGGGAAACACTTCGAACGCAGATAATGCTTCCCTTTCAAGGAGACACACTATCTTGGCTATTCCTGTTGGGTATCAGTGTACTTACAAAGGAATTTTATTTTGGACTAAATAATTATATCCCATTATCAAATGGCACAATATTGGGAGATTCTTGCCTTCTGGCAGCTTTTCCGTTTCTTTGTACAAGATTTTTCATCTCCTCCCTCTATGTCAGTAACTCAGTTTCATAACGTGTATGTGGCAAAAGTTCTCTTTTGCTTTGCACTTGCAAATCTGCTTAGTTTAGGGCAGTGAAAATGATACTAGCAGAGGAGTGTCAGCATTGGTGCTTGTGCGTATTGTCCATTAAGAAAGTGTTTACGGTGGTCAGGCTGCTCCATTAACTCCATGGATTTGTAGCAGGAGTTGCTACAAGATCATCAGGTCTGGGTCAGGCTTCACTCCACAATTTAGCTTCTATTTAATGGGCCAGAAAACACATTAGCTTATTTTTGCTGGGTTGATGCTACCTGGGGGATAAAGGATACCTGTCCTGTCAGGAAGGCTGCTGGTGTGGAGGTGACCTGTTGGTGTTTTAGGAACAAACTTCAGCTTTAATGAGTATCTGCCTCTGTGAACATGGTGGGTTTGATCCAGGATTATCTCGTCAACCACTTTTATGGCAACAATGCCCCCAGGTGTTTCAGGTAAGGTTGGTTGAACAAAACCCTTGGTTTTTTTTATGTAGAGATGGCTAATTCTGGCCAATCCACTTTCCGCGAGAATGTGTCAAGACATGCATTTCTAACGGGCATTTTTCTGCTGAGCAATGCCTTTCTGAAGGCTTTCCATGCCCCCTTGTAGTGACTGCACAAGAAACTGAAATAGTACAATATTTGAAGTTGCTGTAAGATAAGTTTGTATAAGTTATATTTTGCAGAGATCAAGAGCTTTCTGTGTATTTGAGAAATCTGTGCAAGTTCTGCTGTACCTCTGTGGTATTTGTAGCTAGAGCAAGATGATACTACAGAAAAAATCTTGAAAATTTTCATTCATTTTTAATGAAAACCCAGTATGTCTTTTACTTTCTGTTCTGTCAGCTGAGTGAACTCTCAAATAACTTTCTCTCTTCCCAGGTATGCAAACTAACTGTGACTTGAGACCAGAACTGTAAACTGTTAGCATAAGGGTGAAAATCGGAAGAGTTTTAATGAGTTCAGCTCTTTTTTTTTCTAATGATAGGAACTGTTGTAAAAGCCTGTTTTTCCTAAACTTGATTTGCAACTCTTGAGTGAAGAGTTGAATAAGTGTTGTGATGGCTTATATACTTATAACTTAAAAACTCTTTTGACCTCCTTCTAAGTTCCAAACACTTATAAAGAGGTTGAATGTTTAAGAAGGTCTTGACCCAAAGCAATTATACCACAGGCCATTAGTTCAAATGTTCTAGGAATAAAAATGTGATTAACTTGTGTGGCTTTGTTGGAGCTTTAATATGGTGAAGCTTTCCAGAAACCAAGTCATGGATTCCTCCTCCATGCTTGCAGAATTCAGCGATCAGACAGCTGTGCTGGCAGGTGTAGGGGTGCAAAGAACTTGATGTGAAATACGGTATTTAATTTTTGACTTCTCCTTGCCTAAATTTCTCAGCTGTTTCAGGTGAATGTATGTACAAATTCCTCACCCCTAACTGTTAAACCCAGACCAGGTTCTGTGCACTGTTTCTGCTGAACTGCAGAAGTTTTTGGGCGCTGGAGTTTTTGACCTGTTCTCATCTATAAAGCCACAGGCATTCAGAGAGCATTGTGCAGATGAGCAGGTTAGGAGCAAATGTCGGCATCGTTAGGAGCAAATGTTGGCACCCAGGCCGAGTGAGATGACTCCAGAGCAGTATCAGATCCTGCATGTGTGTGGAGCAATGCTGTCTATTTCAGAAATCTACTGCAGGCATTTCTGTCACTTCATTACTGTAGTAAATCATCACTAAGGAAAAAAAAACAACCCTCTCTGTGGCAGCAGTTAGGCAAGAGCTGTGATTATGTCAGTAATGCCAGGAAGCAAATGGGGCTGGATGCCTTTGAGTGGCTGATAATATTGAGGGTGTGGGGTTGGAAGAGAGAATGCAAACAGCGGTGGGTGTTTCTTTTCTCCTGTCTGCATCTGAAATGGCACAATTTGGTCTCTGTCATTGTTTTCCCATAAACAGGAGCACCTGTGTTTGAACCAGGCACTTGAGCAGTTTACTCTAAACTGCTGCACTGTTTCACTGATGACCTGGGTAGCCTTCAAGGTTGTGAATGCTATGAGTGTATCATTAACCGAACAGGAGGAAAAAATTCTTAATGCCCTTTCAGGTGCATGCCTGTACATGCTGGATGGTTTTTCTTAGAGCATTTTGTGTATGGGGTTGTCAGAAGGAGCAGAACTGCAGCCTATGTAAAGAGAATCTTGAGTCTTCACACATCTGGAAGAAATAGAGGAGAAAAAGAATCGCTCATTCTGAATTGTCACCATGTTCAGTATAATCCTGCTAATTTGGAAGGGTATTAATGTTTTAAGTAGGTGGACAAAATGATCAACAGCGTTAATGGCATAGGAAAGGCTAATGTGATTCTTCAGTATCAGACAGGCTGAGATAAGGATGCTTGTTCCTGACATCTGATTCTGTACTAATCAACTGATCATTTGTTGAGCTCTCAGCCTTGCTAATACCGGTTCCGCTTGGCGATTAGTGTGGGTTGGGATCAGCCTGGGATTAAATCAGCAGGCAGGTCACTATCAGCATTTTGTAAAGTGGGAGCTGGGGCTGTGTGCAAGTCCTAGTGAAGCTGCTCCCACACACCTATGTGTGCATTTATGAAGGTAGCCCAGTGCTGACTTAAGAGCTGTGTGATTCCTTGGGACCAGGTTTATTAGAATACAGGGAGATATTATGAATCAATTAATCCAGCCGTTCATGCCATCATTTACCTGAATATCTCCTTCATACACCAGATCTCTGTCTGCTTCTCACCCATGGCTGCTACTTGAAGACATTTTACTAATCTGACATTCCGCTGCCAAAATGCCCTTTCTAGCTTTTTTTTTTTTCTGAAAGGCTTTCATCTGAGAACGTGAGAACTCTTAATCAAATACATCCACAAGGATGAAGGATCTATTTTTGATTTTTTTTTTCTCATCAAGAAGACTGCTTAACTGGGAAGCAAATCTGATTTATTTCTTAAAAACTTATATTAATTCTCAGACATACTGTTTTGCCAGTGCTATGTTCTGTTGTGTGCAGCGCTGATATCCTAGATGCAGAAGTTGCCTGGTTACATTAAACAGGCCAAATTCTTTTTCTTTTAGCTACTTTAACCCAGTGTTTCTCCAGAGACCGCCCCCATTATCTCATATCATGAGAACCAAATGCAGATTGAGGTTAGGATAGTCCATAAACTCGTTGCAACTGACTGTGTGTAACTTGTACATTGCAGAGATGTCCTTGCGCTGCCGATCTTCAAGCAGGAAGAGCCGCAGCTGTCTCCTGAGAACGATGCCAAACTGCCACCCTTTCAGTACGTCCTCTGCACAGCCACCTCACCCGCCGTGAAACTGCACGAAGAAACTCTGACTTACCTCAACCAAGGTAGGGTCTGCAGTACACTGAAGGAGAGGATATTTCCTGGGAACAGTTAATGAGATTTAATCCCATACTTTGCCTTACTGGGAGGGCAGTGGGATGGGAAAAGAGGGATAGAAGTCGGGAGGGGGTGGAGGAAAGGAGGAATATTGAATTTTCTGCATTTAGATACCAGATTATCAAGTATTTTAAAATAATGAAGTACCATTGATTTAACTGTTGACTTAAGGCAGTGTTATAGCATGCACAGTTCCCTGTGGCAAAGTGCTGGCTTCATCTCTGCTTAAGATGCAGCCTCCTGCCTTCATCTCACAAGGCCAGATTGATGAAGCAGAATGGGCCAGCTTGGGCTGGGGAGGGCTCTCACCACTGCAAGTCCCCCAGCACTGCTGGAGGGCATACCCAGGGAATGATTGGGCACGTATCCAAGGGCCGCTCTGAGGTCTGGGCGGAGTGACATCTCTCCTGCAGGCTGGCTGGTGTGACTCTGCTCAGTGCCTAACTTGATAAGTTGCCAGGGTTCAGTGCAGCAAGGTCCTCTATAGCTGACCTCACAGACTAGTTCATACTCCTGGATAAACAAACACTTTATTTCTCTATGTTCTTTTCTTTCCCCCCCTTTGGCAGCATTTGTGCAGACACATCTGTGGTTGGTGTTTGGCTGTCTCTTTGCAGCACCTCTGGTGCATGGATCTTGAGAGGATCAGGCCTCTCCATGCACAGATTATGCTAAAATGTATTTATGCTCAGTTTCTGCCAGGCTGTAAAAAAGAGCCTAACAACAAGCTGAAGGCTGCCTGTCCTCTTAATGAGATCCTCTCCTGCCTCAGGATACTGCCCCAGTTCTTTAAGCTTCATGCACTGAGTAGGATGCTCGCTTGGGTGCCTCCCTGGATGGGTTTCTCTTAATGCTGGTAGGAATTGGAGCCCTGACCTCCCTTGGACTTAGACCTCAGGTGTAGCTGGCTGCTGGATCTGTGTTGGTAGCTGGTAGATCCGTAGAACCCCCACAGAAAGATCAGTGAAGTACTGCAGGCTCTACCCAAGGAGTCAGGTATTTCCTGTCACGTAAGCTGGCACTGTTCTGTCTCAGGATCAAAAGATGCTTGGGATATGTGACTGTGTCATCTCAGTTTATTCATCTAAACACAGCAGGTTATAATGCGTTTTTCAATTGTGAGATTGAGATGACTCTTCCTAAGAAACACAATACTTTCCTGTATTGGAATAAAAGGGTTTTTTTAGTGAAAATCTGTTGACAGCCAAATATTTTAGCATACGTGAAGCAGTGCCTGCTTTTTTACCTTGGCACGGGAAAAAGTTAGACAACTCTTAACGCAATACCATGAGTTTTTAAAAAACTGTGTGACTGGAGTAGTCCACGTTTTCCTTTGCAGTGTAAGATTGTTACTGCCTTTTAGATAGACCATGTTGCATTAGGCTTTGTCCTGCTTGCCATTGCAAGGAGTTGTCTACTGCTACATCTTGACACTGCTTACTGCTTCATTGGCATTTCTGGGGTATCTTTTGACTTTCATGCCTCAAGGTGGGATGGGTCTTTGCAGAATACACCCTGAAGAGCATGAGGCTGGGCAGGCCTGGAGGAACAAAGCAGGGATGAGGCTGGCAGGAGCTGTGCAGAGGGGCCAAGCTGGGAAGCTGGCATATCTAGTTTCTGTTAGTAGGGTATTGGTGAGAACATTGCCATGGGTTAAAAAGGGATGAGGATTCAAAGGCTCTGTCAGAAAATTAATCCCCTTAGTAAAGTTATGCTCTATGAGCGTGAGGAGGTGCGTGAAGGGGACCTTGAGACAGCTGAGGTTTCTGGAACCAATGCTTGTGGCATGGGAGAAGAACTGGCAGACTTCAAAGCACTGTGATGCAGCTACAATGCCACAGCCATCTTGTGAAGCAATTTAAGACCATTCCCTACACCTTATCAGCTTGTGCTGGCTGTAAGCAAAGGGACACCTCTTGCACCTTAACCTCTCTCTGTGTTTACCATGGATTGGCCAAGCACTGTTACATAAAACTTCCCTTCTTGAGTGTTGTGATGGATTACTTCAGCAAATGGTAACTTCATTAATGAATGTCCCTCTGCCCTGCCTGTGTGTCAGTCATGGTTGGCTTGTAGTAAGGTAGCTACAAAGACACAGTGGCTGTCCCAGCACCAGCAAAGCAATTCACATCCAGTGTGGTTACTTTCCCAAATTGTGAGTAAAGGGTTTGGGATTTTCTGCTTGCTGGGTGATTCTTGCTGCTTGCTGTTCAAATGTTCCTTCTCAACTTTAGCTCTTCACTACTCAGTTACTGACCTTTTGTCACTGCTTTCTGCCCTGAAACACATTCTCCACGTGCAACTGGCTCAGTGGTGGTGAGCAGACCAGCTCAGGAATGTCCATATGCAGAACTGCATGGAAGAAAGCTCTGTCAGACCTGACCTATGGGCTATGGAAAGCTGGAAGTACTGGGTAGCAAACTGAAGGCCAAGTTGCATAGCAGAGATAGAAGAGGAATCAGTGGAGAGTTTCACGTGAGATCTGAAAAGACTTCATATGGGCTAGGAAAGAGGACTGTCCAGTGGCTGTGTTTGTGTATGGGTAGGAGAGGGTTCCAGGATTGTGGAGCACCATGGCTTCTCTTGAGCCTTGCTTCTTGCAGGATAGACCCAGAGGGATGGTCAGTAGTGTTGAGGAGGAAGAGGTTTTTGGCTTGGATTCTCCCCAAGGATGGAGGCTGAGAGGACTCTGGAGCTAGAAACCAGAGACCAGTGTTTTCACCAAGGGGCAGGGGAAGTATTTGCGAGGGAGCATAACAGAGTGAGCTTAGCTGTTAAGTTGACTTGGGGACATTGAGCAGTGGCAGAGTCCCAAGTTTATCGTCTCCAGTTTGAAGCCATGAATGCTCTCTGGCCACAACTCTAGAACCAGCCTGTAAATGAGGTAACTAGAGTCAAATCTGTAGCTTGGTTTCCAATGACTGACTCATTACACTTGTCTTTCCCGATCTTTTTCCCCCCCTGCCTTCCCACATTCCTTGGGAAACTGGAGCCAAATTGAACACAGTATTAGTTTGCTGATCCTTAGGGCAGTTCCTTCATTAAGAGGTCTTTACTGGATCTCAGGAGGGTTACTCATCTGATGGGACAAAGTACAGGCTTATTAGTATGGTGTCTCAATACCACTCCACCTTCAGTCTGCGAGACTGGTAAAGGTGCTGTCCTTGCACTGGAAGCTGCTGCTGGCATTGCTCCTTTGGTCAGGGATCACATCTGTCAACAGAACTACACTGTTCAGAAGTCTGCAGCACAAACATCTTAATGTTTCTGGAACCAGCCTGCCTTTTAGCACTATTTCAGTGTCTCTTGTGGATAGGGATTTTCAGACAAACAATCAACCAGCAACCATATTACAAACCACTGCTTCAGCAAGATGGCTTGATGCAGTACATATTCCATGGTCTGCAGTCATAGGGGGTGTGGTTTGACCATGACTGGTTGAAACCAGTTTCAAACAGGGACAGAAATCGAAGCAATGAAAGGTGGTTCCAGAAATTGCAGCAGGAGGAATGTGGAGGAAACAAGCACTGTGTACAGTAGATACTAATAAATGTGAGGAAATAAAGTCATTCTTTTGGAAAACAGAATGTCAAAAATCACAAAAACCTGAAAGTCATTGCCCAAGGGAATCGGCTTGTAGTGCCAGAACCACATGTGGACTGTGAGCTGTTCAAGTCATGATTTTTGTTTCATGACCAGTGTTGGGCTGGCTCAGAACCTCAGATGTTAATTACCTCAGATAGAGGGAGGCTAAGTTTGGTGGCAGAGGGTCACTGAGAGCAGGCTGTGTGAGAAATCCAGCCCAGTGTCCCAGTGGTACTTCAGAGTAACTTGCCGTCATCTGCTTGTAAAGTTTTCTTGGGCTCTATTCAGCTCTCCCGATCTGCAGTATGTGACTTGTGGTTCTTGGCAGTGCAAAGATTTTAGCGTAGAGCTGGTTAGGGTTTGGAAGGCTGGACACCTCTGCTTTATGGTGTCTTCCAGGAGTCAGCCTTAGTGCCAGTCCCAGATGGTTCAGAAAACAGACAAGCCAAAAACCCAAGCTGCAAGGGAAAACCATGAACATCTGAGAGAACTTGTGAGATTGGGAGTGTTGCTGTAGAGGTGCATTAGTAAACAATGCCTCATAAACCTAATGATGGACTTAGTTTGAGTCTGGGTCACACCTAAACAAAAGCCCCAAATTTCAACCCCAGGATGCCAAGGCTTATATCCAGGTTCAAGATATGTGTGCATAAACTGGTACATTTTGAATGGTGCTGCATTTAAAATCTGTTGGATGTTGTCTGCCCCAGCTCAACTGCAGATGTGCTCTGGTTGCTTCTCCAAAGAAAGGTGCAGGAAGCACTCGGCGAGGAATAGTTGAAGAAGATGCTTTGGAGATGAAATTGCTTACAGCAGGAGGCAAAAGAGAACCTTTGCCTCCCTTAAAAAGTCTAAAGTTCACATTTGGTTGTCTAATCTACAGCCAGAGAACCCAGTTTTAAACACTGAGATTTACAGTAAATGAAAAAAGCTGTTTTATATTGACGTTAACTCCTGCGTAATTGAGTTTTTATGGGGTCACAACAGCCTGGATGTTTGTACTTTCCCTGGAATAGTTCTTTATTTGCCTAAATGAAGTGTAGAGGAGTCTGAGTGGCCAGCTCTGGCTGGGTGTGCTTCTGGTTTAATTATAGCTCTGTTGATGGGGATATTTTTGCTTTGTCCTGTGCTAGGAACTACCTCTTTTCCTCATGGTCACTGCCATCACTCACCAGGCCCTGGGCATGTGTAGGAGCTCTGCTGCTGGTGGCTTCTCCCATGTGGACAAATGCTCCACCCTTGCCTGAGATCACAGACACAACAGTGGCTTTGTGTCATTGACTGTGAGCACCAGGTGCACCCTGGTGCCTGCCCACCCACCCACACATCCTTTTTCCCTAATCGTTAGGGGGTGCCATGCTGCTCCTTGACCCCTTTCCACTCTGTTCTTGAGTTTGGATGGCTTAAAAAATGAAATGGCTAACAAAGCTAATTTGTCTTTCTCATTTCTGTAAGTGGCTTTTGGTGTTTTTGGTTCTTGTGGTGTGCTTAATCTTTGGAGAAGGAATTTGTCTCCTGCCTGGCTTTGAAGACAGCTCTGAGTAGGTTCTGGTGTCTCAGCTGAAGCCATTAATTGTGCTAGAAGCAATTTCCCCATGTGTTTGGCAGCTCTGTCTTCACTTGGCAGCCCAGGATAAACAGCCCTCTCTCCAAACCACACCATCCCAAAGCTCACTATGAATCTTGCTTCAGATGACAGGGCACCTCTGCGTAAGTAGAGCATCTGACTTCTGTTGTCCCTAGGAAGCTAGAATCTCAGTTGTCTTTTAACCAAGAGGCTGTTTTCTATTCTTTTTGTAATCCTTTCTTCTGTTACTAACATCTGGATGAAATTCAAATGGGATTGTGAACTTGCTGGATTGTAGCCTGTGTGCAATTCCTACTGGAAGCCCCTAGACTGCATTTTCTTCCCCCATAAATCATCAATATCTGTGAAAAAAGGGAGCGCTCAGAAGTTCATCAGAATGTAGTAAGAAGTATGAAAATATTGGGAAAATTTTTTCCTTATATTCTGCATAATCTTTTTACTTTACTCCATTATCCATATCTATTTGAGACTCCTTTAACTATGACAGTGAGGTTTTTTGCCTGTAATTTTACAGGATTTGATGTTTGTGTGACTGTTTCTGTCAATGTGAGGTGATGTAGAAATTTTCCAATTAGCTTCCTATAATTTGTGTCTTAAAAGATCACCTTTTAGGTAGCAGTAAGAAGCTTGAAAATACTCTAAGTTTGACCTGATTCGCTGTTTTTGTAGGAGTAATATACATTTTTATAAGAGAATATACTTTTTTTTCGTTAAACAGGTAGGGAAAAAAGCACCTTTTTTCCCCTCCCATTTGCTTCCTGCCAAGCATGTGTTAGGTGTTCCTGAAACTAGACAGCAAGCAGTGAGATTCCTCCTCTCCCTGCTTGGTGCCATGTTTGTGACTGGTCTGGAAGGTACAGTCAGCTTTGATCCCATCTCCTCTGCCCTGTGGTAGCAGCCTGATTGAGCAGCCACCCAGCAGGGTGGGACTGGGACTTGCTTCTCCCAGTTTCCTATTGAAGAAATGTGGTGAAGGAAGGGACTGAACCTGAGGGCATCTGAGGGAGCTGCTAGGTGGGGTCAGGAGTCATACTCAGCTCTTCTGCATCCCTTGTCAGCACCCTCACCCATGACCATTCTTTTTAGTTATCTGAAACTCAAGTAAATATTACACACAAAGCTACTCCTTCAGAGCTATAAAACCTGTTGTCCAAATTGACTTAAAACAGGTTGAAACCAGAAAAAGCCTGTATTTTTTACTTACAAGGAGAGGGCTGAGGTTTTCTGAGCTGGACAGATGTGGCTAAGATAATCCTGAGTGTTTCAAGCACATGCTAGAGAAGTGGAAATACAGGAAGAAATTATTTTCACAGGGTAGGTATTTTTTTTCAGCTTTCTGTTGGAGGTCCATAATTTCTTCACTGATTAATTTGTATTAAAACTCAAAGTTTATAACATGGTTTAGATTAAGTGAGATCAAGTGAATGACGTCTATGCAAAAGAAACCCAAATGCACACAGTGAAGTTAGCAGCTAGAAGTGTTTTTGTGTCCGCTGGCTTGTTTGTGTCCTTGATTCAAACTGAGACTGTATTCTTTGGGGATTTAAATGCACCTCCCTCTCTTGAGTGGAAACCATTGTAAATGAGGAGTATTTCTGTTAGTGCCTCTTAGCTATGAAGTGTCACCACTGTAGAATAGACAGTCTTCAAAAGTCTGTGGAGAGTAGGACTCAGAAAAATGTTCATATAGTAAATGAGCAGTGAAATTTTCCGGCAGCAAATTTGGCTCTGAGGCAGCTCTTTGGCTTTCCCACAAGAAAGAGGTAGGGAAGTAGAAAAAGGGGGCAAGAAAAACTCCCTTGTGTTTGGGACACATTGTAAAAGGAGGAAAAACATAAAAGTGACATGATGGCAGTGAAGCTCTGTGGTGCGGTGGTAGAATTAGGAGTTGAATTGGTGTGCTGTGTTCCTGTAGCATTGCTGTCCTGTTGGTAGGGCTAAGCAGAGCAGCAATCCTCAGTGTTGAATTCCTGGGTACCAAAACATGGTGGAGCTGAGGGGGCTTTGTGCAAGGGCAGAGGCAGGAGTCAGATGAAGGCCCAGACTGTCAGTGCTAAAGCAAGGCATATGTAAATTGTGGTTCTGATTGCCACAGTACAAGCAATTTCCAAAGGACATCACACAAAAGAGTTAATGAGCATTAGTCATGACTGGGCAGCTCAATGTAGATGCAATCTGGATACTGAATAGCAGAAACCGAGAAGATATGGCAAGGAAGAAAAGGCTGGCTGTATTGACCCTGCTCCATCTCTGGCTGCTGTGTTGAAGATGGGATGTGGGGCAAGATGGGCCTGCAGTGTTAGAATGACTCTCATGTTCCTTTTGCATTTACTGGCTTACAGCTTGTCCTCCTTTGCAGGATTTCCATGTTCCTAGCATAGTGGGAACTTCCAGGGTGGCCTATTGTGTAGCTGGTGAATTCATAATATCCACTGGATAAACATCTACAGCATGTTGTCAAATGAGGCTACAGTAAGCAACTGCAGAATGTCCACTGTCATTTGTGCTTCAGGGATTGAGGGTTCTGCTTTTGCTTCTTGTCCTGCAGAGTGTCCGCACATGGGACAATTGAGCAAGTCTTATGCTAATTTTTATTTTTGCTTGTGACTGGCTAAAAAGGTGTGTGTCATCAAGCATGCAAGTTCACATGCCAGTTCTGCCACTCTTGTCTGTTAACCCTGAGGGTTCATTAATCTTTCTTGTCAGAAAAAATTTTGTGTGCCTGATGCCCTGAATAGTTGTGTTGGGCTGTTTCAAAGGTGATCCTCCTGCCTGCTGGATGTGCTTTGGTTTGGTATGATAAATGCTTGCTTTTTTTTTCCTTCCCCCTCCTTCTGCATGGTGCATTTGACTGTCAGCATTCCTTTGCCTTTATCTGTGCACCCTTTAGGATGTCCATATAAAGTTGCTAAATGGAATTTTTATTGACTTGGCTTAATAATCAAACAGTTTCCAGGCTGGTTCTGTCTAGTGCTGTGTGGATCCATTCTGAGAAAGAGGACCCTCGGCTGGGGTTTTTTTCCCCCTTTTCCACAGACTTTTGTTGGGGATATTGTTTATTCAAAGAATAGAGTTTAATTAATTTCTAGAAAGGCTATATTGTTAGATTCAGTAAGGCCTGAGTCATATCAGCCTGGAACATCAGCATTCTAATTGGAAATTAGTGTATCGTGTCGGTGTATTGTGCAGAAAACCACAAAATGCACAGTGCAAGTGGCCCTTGAAATGTAACACCAAAACAAAGAAAAGCAAACAGGATATTGTGGTTGTGTAGTAAATAACATTTGAATAAAATGTAACTTTGAGCTTGAAATGGTGATAATCTTTTGTACTCAGAAATTACCTAAAATTTCTGATGGCTGTCTAAATTCCATGGAAATCAGTAAGCTGTTAAACTTGTACATTTTGAGCAGGTGAAATCATTCCTGTGTTGAACTAAATTATTTTTCATCTGTAGTAAGTGCTTGACTTTGTTGTACTGTCCCCACATTAAGTGGTCATGCCCACATTTAATGTGTGTTAATTATCAAAGACAATGTAAGTTTGAAAAAGTAAGCCGTCTATAAATCCTCCTTCAGATAGGTAGAATTGCTTCATGAACTAGGAACCAGGAACTCTCTGGACCTGGGTGGTTACTACTTTACAGGGTACTATTTTGTTTGTAAAGCTAGTTGCTCAAACTCTAGCCTAGGAGGAAATTACATAAATTTGCCATTGCCCAGAGAATGTCTGTTTAAAATAGAAATTACAGTATATAATCACCAGCCTGGGTTTTTGGTGGTGCCCTTGAAGCTTTCAATGAAGAAGGGAGACAAACTGCATCTCAGGAATGTGCTGTGGTTTTCTGAATATTTATTACTGTCCTGTTCTCTGCCTGGGGTAGGGAAGGAGGATTGTGGTGAGTGAGGGGAGCACTGGGTCACACAGATGTGCAGCAGGCTGCTGCAGCGTCAGCTGTGCTGGAGATTGCTTGCAAAGTGTCCCCTTCATTTCAGGTGGTGACAGAAGTGCTGTAGGTGCCCCTGTGCATATGTCCAGTATTACACCTGACCTGGGCATTCAGTCAAATCACTGCAGTCTCAGCACTGGTATCCTCTGCTCCTGTCTCCAGCTTTACCACCACATATTGACTTGGAAAGTTATAGTCTGACCTGTATTAATCTGTGTTTCCATCTGAGATGGATGGAAAAACTCAGTATGGGGAAACTCTATTTCAGCTTTTTTTTGGGTTTAGTTAGTTGTAGTCTGACTTGGGAACTGCAAATGCAGATTGTTCACTCATGCTTACAGACATGTTTCTCTACAGATTTGGATACCTGACTAAGAATGATCTGTTACTGATTTAGTTTTAGCAGAAAACTGTCGTTGTGTGCCTGCTCTTGCTGGTGAGTCAGCGATGCAGGATTCATAAATGATCTGTGTATCAGAGACTTGCATGACAACTTTGCTCTCTTTGACACCAGGGGGAGTTCAGCTTTCTTCAGGTTAGATTGCTGTTTTTCGCTTTATTTTACAAAGGGATTTTGTTTTCCAACATCCAAGTGGTCATTCTTTAGAGCCTTCTTTCTCTACAGTAATAATTGCAGGGCTGAGATTGTAATTCACCATTTCAGGAGTTTTGCTGGTAGCGATGGTGGAAAATATAGGGTGAACAAGGTTTGGAAGATATTTTTCAGGAAAAAGTATAATCCAAGCAGTTTGGTGCTATAAAAGTATCTGAATGCTGTCCATGCTAATAAATTCTGAGTACCATAAGCCACAAAGCAATGAATTTGCTGGCAAGCTTTAAGGAGAATAAATTAAAAATCACTACCAGAAGATGGATATATATATATAAGGGAACTTTGAGGTATTGGGACCAAATTCTCACTGACAGAGTTTCACAGAGAGAGGGGAAAAACCCTCATGTTTTGTGAAGCTTGGCTGGGAGCAGTCTTGTTTGATAATCATGTAGCAACTCAAGTTAAACATTCAGAGTTCAAGGGGAAAGCAGTTAGCATAAAATACCATTTTGATTGAGGTTTTTCGTGGTATAAACTGCGTTCCAGGGCTTCCATCAGATGACCCATATATCTTTCATCAAAGCATGTTATTTCCTCTTTGGCTTTCTGTTTAATATTAACTCTGTCTACACTGCCGTTTCTTTTGCACTGGTATGCAGGACCTGTTTCTGACTCCCTCCAAGGTGAATCACTCCTGTTAGGTGGAGATGTGTGGTGCCCACTGCCTGCCAGGCTGCAGGTCTGTCTCTGTCCCATGCAAGGGGTCGGAGATGGCACGCTGCAGAGTTCTGAGTGCTTGATGCTAGTTTGAAAGGAGCATGTATGATGTGTTTATGCCCATTATTTTCTTTTGTCTTATTTTAACTGAAGATAAGCAGATCAGGCTGACCAAAGAGTGAGCGTATAACAGTTCACAAAGGTGTCCCAAAAAGCTGCTCGTTCCTGAGATATTTGGTGAATGTCTGACAATGCTTCTGGTTTGACCATTGCCTTCCTCCATAGCACAGCTCATACCACTACAGTTCGCTGTCCCTGTTACCCCTGAGTACAGCCACAGATATATTTTACTGTCTTGTGCTTTCAAAACCTAAATTAATCTTCCATAGTGATTAATTAGCCTCATATTTGCATGCGAATGAACTACTGTAATTGCAAGAGATGTGTAAATGGGTTCAAGATGATGGACTGTGTCACTGTATAGCTGGTGAAGTGTATCTCCAGACTGAACCACTGAGCAGCCAATTCCTACAACATAGATAAACACGTATAGCACATACAGGGACATAGTACAGCGCATGTGCAACATGGAGACATGTTTAAGTGGTGGACCTGGCATTCCTAGGTTAATGGTTGGACTTGATAGTCTAAAGGGTCTTTTCTGTGATTCTGAAAGAAAACCCATTTTCTTAACCTGACCTTGATCTTTTTTATGCTAATATAACAGTATTGGTTATGTACAGATCTCTAAAATTTTCCAGGTGAACAATATTAACGTATAAGTGGGAACATTAGGAGGTCTTGTGAGTTTAAGTGTGGAAGACCTCAATTTTAGTACTGTGGTTTACAAAACCCACTTTTGTTGTCCAGCAGTCTTCAAAGGCAGGTCACTGTTGTAATTTTGTTTTACTTATTTGCCAAGAGATGGGTAAAGATCTGTGCATATTTCCATGGTTATTTTGGTACTTCGTATGGTTTGTTCTCTGCTCTCCCCATGCCCTAAGTCACTTGCTGGATTCAAGGGTCATTTCCTGTTTGCAGAACTCCTAATAACATCAGTAGGGCTGTTGTGCAAACATTTAGGGCTTCAGTATGGCCTCTCTTGTCCTTCCTTTTTTTTTTCCTTTTTCTATCTACCAGCCAGCTGAATACGCACAATTATGTCTCTGCTCTGTGGACACAGTCTGTACTCATATGGATGGGATTCCTAAAAGGTGGTCTGCCTCTATGACACATCTGCTGTCATAAGTCTTCCATTTCTAAATCCAGATCAAAAAACTAGCATTTTTGTCTTTGCTAGTGGAAACTGCTTAGAGGGAGATAGATCTGCTTTGCAGTTTTCTGCAGGGGCAGTTCTGCAGAGATACTGGTTGAGCCAGAAAATCCAAACCATCTCCTCCTTGGTGCCTACCTTGTCATACATAGCCTGTGCATTTTTCAGGAAAAGGGAGGATAACAAGATGAACAAGAAAAGCTAGCTATAAGGTACACATATGCTCCTTTAATCCTAACGATCCTACCTTGCCTTGGTACTGGTTGCAGGTTTATTGTAAAGACTTGATGTAGTACAATGAGCTTTTGTACTGCCTTAGCCATTTCTGTGCATAAGGTATTGAGACATCAGTCTCCTTTGTCTGCTGTCAGCCTTGAAGAGATGTTCTTTCATAAACTAGTTAGCTGAATTCTGTTGAAATGAGTAAATTCCTTATGTGAGGATGGTGGTGGAGTGTGAATTCCTTTCCCAGAACTGGTCCTTGCACATGCTGTAATACCTATTGCTGCCTCCACACACATCTGAAGGACTATTTATGCCCTTGGCAGCAACTTTTCAGGCCTTCTGAAAAAAATTTTGCTTCTGTGGTTCACCAAAACACCTTACAGGCCTGACTGCTCCCTGAAGAAGGCAAGGTTTTTCCCAGTTGCCATCCTCTGCAGAATCGTTCCTGGACCTGTTGTGCCGGCACCTCTTCACACAACCATTGCTTTGGCAGAATTGCTTTAGCAGAAGGCACAGACAAAGGCAGTGCTGTTACAGCCATGTGGCATGGGGGGACAACTACCTCAAATACCCTGGTGACTTTCTGGAGGGTGACCAGAAAACTATAGCAGCCCCGGGAGACAACTATAATTGATGCCCTAATGGAGAGCTTTTAGCTGCCAAAAGGCAATCCTTCCCCTCAGATTTCTGCTGTGCTTTAGTGCCTATCGATTACTGGGGCAAATGCATTATGTTAGCAAAAATAAGCTTTCCCTGATCAAACGTATGCTTTATCAGCCACATAAATGCCAGCATGACTCTCTCATTGCTACAACATATTAAACACCTTGGAAATGTTTCCTTAAACTCTAGGTCAGTCTTATGAAATCCGTCTACTTGAGAATAGGAAATTGGGAGAGTTTCAAGATTTAAACACAAAATATGTAAAGGTAAGGAGAAATATAGATTTCTTTTCTTCCTGCTACTACATACAGCCTTTAATGAAGGGCCTGACCTTCCTCCCACTGAGACAATGGAAAACACTTTGCCATTGTTTTTAGTGGGAGCAGGGGTGATGGAGTTGTTGAGTGCTAGTTTCATGGGATTGTGCAGCTTGGCTTTGCAGGGTTTCAGGGGAACCCTTATTCTGTTTGTGGTCATGATCCTGGAGTTTCACTATGAATATTGGGTTCTGGGGAATCCCAAAGTTCAGTGGTGAACATGGTCAAAGCTGTGGAGAGGCAGACTTGTCTCCCTACTGAATCACAGCATCATTGCCTGGATTGTTACATGACAAGTGGAGAGCCCAGGTGTTCACGTAGTTCTGCCAGGCAGATTCTGTATAGTTCCAGTTTACTTTGGTAATGGGCATAATGATGAACATACCTAACTTGAGCGTTTGGTTTGGGGGACTTTTTCCTGTTGTTTCCTCCCCTGCCAAAACAGTTCAAATTCAAAAACGTTGGTCTGGACCCTGGTTCTGGATCCAACCTTCAATTCTTGGCTGTTCTGCCTTAGGACTTCCTTTGAGAAGTAGGAACTAGTTGTAAAATTTATATTCCAATTTGGATTTCAAATGTTGTCCAAGTGTAGGCTGTTCCCTATTTGTCTTTTGGCCCATTTCAGGTAGTGTGTGGATTGGGATTCCAATTTTGCAGGTGTTCCCACTGTGGCTTGTTTGCATCTTGAAGCTAGGGTTTGATTTGGGCATTTCTCAGGTTCACTGGCAAAAATTGCTTGCTTACTTGATACGGAAGTTTCCAGCAAGAGTGTGGGCTTGAGAAACTGGGATGTTAGGGTCATTAACTCATGTAAGTGTAGCACTCTGAATATACAAAAGAACATATTAGTTAGGAGTACTTAGGACTTGTCTGCCCTGGGGATTGCCCTTATTCCAGCCTTTTTTTTCTGGTTATTGGCATGGCTGCACCATTGCAGACCAGCCTGCTGTTACAGATGCTTTTCTACTCTACCTACCCTTGTTTAACTACTCTGGGGAAAATCCAATGACTGGCTCTTAATGGCTGGAATCAAGTTTAATTCCCACTGACAAGGTGTCTGGACATGTTGGCTCCACCAGTGCAGGGGCAGGTGAGCTGGCTTCCACATTTGCAAATCAGACTGGATGTACTGGGGTTGGGATGTGGTACAGACACATTAAATATTACCCCCATATGAGCCTTTTTGGGTGTTGAGGCAGTATAGTGATGTTTAGATGCCATGACACCTAAGATTAGGTGGACATTGCTATAGTGCTTCCATAGTGAATCCCAGAAAGCTGTACAGGGCTGTATTACTCCTGTAAGATGTGCCCTGTGAAGAGGGAAGTGTTTCGCTCTCAGGGGTCCCTTAGGAATTTGATACACATGGTGATGGGTCTCTTAGGTGGACCCTTCTACTCCTCATGAATGGGGGTGAGAAGCATAACAGATCAGCTTTTGCTTCTACTCTGGAAAACCAAAGTCATCTTGAGAGAGGATTCTGGATCACATTGTTCATATTGCTGTCTTTTTTTAACAGAGTATAATTCGTGTAGTTTTCCACGACCGCCGCCTGCAGTACACAGAGCATCAGCAGCTCGAGGGCTGGAGGTGGAGTCGGCCTGGGGACCGCATCCTTGATATAGGTGAGACTATTTCATTGTGGCACCTCTGCAGTGTTGGGGAGATGAGTGCTGTATGGAGTGTTTGCATACAAAACATACATAGGGACTGTGTTTAGGCTTTTTTTAATGAATCCTGTATATCTTTGGGAGGGAAGGAGATCTAGCACTGTAGGTCCCAAGTAGAGATGGCTTTGATAGCTTCGCTTTCACATGCATATTCTGATTGTATGGAAATGCTTTCTCTTCTTCAATTTAATATTTTTAAAATTTTAGGGGTTTTCTTCTACAGATATCCCGCTGTCAGTTGGAATCTTGGATCCCAGGGCTAGCCCGACCCAGTTGAACACTGTTGAATTTCTCTGGGATCCGTCAAAGAGAGCTTCAGCATTCATTCAGGTAAGAGATAAGTCACATTTCTGTGGTAAATACAGTGGTTAGATATCTTTAAAAGACCTGGAAGACAAAATAGCCAGTACATGAACAAGAGAGAAGGATGTTAATGATAATTACTAACTCATGTGACAATCATGTGTAATTAATTTGTAGGATACTCACTAAAGCAATTTACTGGCTACTTGTTAATGTTGGAATACTACCTACTACTGCCAGGATTTGCTTTAAAAAAATACTCAGACTATGTTGCTTTCTAAGCATAGGTTTTATCTTGAGGAAACTGTTCATAACTTGTTTGTTTTCCTTGCTTTCCTCTTTCACGACTTTCTCATTCTGAGCATCAGCTGTCTGTTTTTAATCTGAGTGTGGGATTTACTTAAATCAAAGGATACTTTTCCTGATGCCCTGTTTCTTTCTGAGCTGCTTGTTCTCCTGATTATTTTGTCCAAAGGAACAGAAATGAAAACACATGAGCTCTTGTGCCTCTCTGTTTTTTGTGGGGAGCCAAAACTTCATGTCCAGGCAGTATCTGAAATTCAGATGAGCACAGGTTCCATCTATCTCCAGAGATGAGCACAGCTTCTGTTTTGCCAGGTACATTGCATCAGCACAGAATTTACTCCACGGAAACATGGAGGAGAAAAAGGGGTGCCCTTCCGGGTGCAAATCGACACCTTTAAGCAGAATGAAAATGGTGAATACACAGAACACTTGCATTCTGCAAGCTGCCAGATCAAAGTGTTCAAGGTATGAGATGGTTTTGGCTTTGTCATCAACTAGATTAGGGCATAGGAACATGCCAAGATTTCACGTTGTGTAGGAGCGATGCAAATACTGGAGTAAAAGAATAGACTTTTAACTGGGTATGCTTAAGATCTTAAACAGGACTCCTGTGCACAGGGTGGCATAAACACTCACCTACACAGCAATTCTAGTTGAAGTATTGCACCAAGATTTGTGCCAGTCATTTGTGCCTCAAACACTACAAAAATACTGAGTTATTCAGGGTATCCAGTGTGTTTTTGATGCTCCTAGGTAATCAAGACATTAGATTGTCTTCAGTTTCTTTGATTGAATCCTCCACAAACAATACAATTTTATTGTGGAGATCTTAAATACCTTGTTGTTGTTGTTGGAGCAGAGTTTCTCTGTGATACCTGGAGGAGAAAAAGATTCAGAGAAAAAGCATCTTTGAAGCTCCTAATCCGGGCATGGCAGACCTATAGCTACTTAACAACAAAGTCTCCAATAGGCCTGTTTTCTCATGGGATCTGCTGCTCCAGTTTTGTTCCTGTGAGCATTGTCTTTCCTGTTTCTGGAAAGATGGTACAAATGCCAGTTGAGGTGCATAACTTATGGGCTGAAATAGTTGGAATCACATCTCAGAACTGTGGTCAGCCTATTTTAAAATTGCAGTAGGCATTAGTGGTGGATGTACAGAAATAGTATGGATTTTTTTTAATAAATTCTTTTGTCTAGAAAATGCAGATCTGATCTTGTTTCATATGTAGAATGCTCATAAATCTTAAAGAGGCTTTTGTGAACTGATTAGATAAATCTGTTGGCCTCTGTCTCCAAACTTGCAATACTTGGCGTAAGGGAGAGCCTGTGCTTGTACTTATAGCCTAAAGGAGCAGACAGAAAACAGAAGACTGACAGGGAAAAAATGGAAAAGAAGACCACCCAAGAGAAGGAGAAGTATCAGCCTTCCTATGAGACAACTATTCTCACAGAGGTAAAGTGTTGTAGACACATCATACTACATCATGTTGGGAGATAAATTGAAAAGAAAACAGCATCCGAGCCCTGGAGATTGTCTTGTGGAGACTTGTGTGCTCAGATCTGAGTGAAACTGAGAGTGGAGCGAAATTATAAAATGACTCACTGTTGAAATTTATGGAAGATGCCAAAGTTTCTTATGTTTTGGGGTATAAACCAACTCTTAGAAGCCTGGCTTTAAAAAAAATACAAAGCAAAACAACTTTCTCAATTTTCATTGTGCTCCTGGGCACATGTCGTGGCCCTCAGGTGCCAGTTGTATGAAAATACAGTTGTCTGTATTTTTTTCAGAACTTCTTGGCAAAAGCTCATGTTGGAGATGGGGCACTTGAGCAGATGAATAGGCTGTCTAAATAAATTATTAATCTGTTTTTCTGTGAATGTGCCTATGAAGCTGTTGTTACATGCAAAATCTGAGAAGATCCTGAGTTGTACTCTAGGAATATCTTGTCTTATATTCTGATGGATCTGGTGCAGAGTTGTGTGTGTTTCTGCCCCTCCCTGTCATTACTAAGATGCTTGTATAAACTTACCATAGGCACTCAAGAAAGGGATTTAAGTGTTGTTCAGTCTCCCTATGGGAATGACTTGTTGTTTGATTTAGTTCTTATTTTTTTTTGGAGCAGCTTGCTGGACTTCCAAAAATGATGTTAATTATTCTTAATTTAAATTAACTTCCTGTTTGTGAGATCCAGTCTCTCCCACTCCATTTTCCTCATGTTGCCAGGAGCAACCAGAATGTTTTCTGAATGACAGTCCTAATTCTACTGAGTTGGCAGATCCCAGACTCTCCCTATGAGCTCTGATGCACTTTGACATATTGCGTGGGGAAATGTGGGTTGCCAAAGAGTTAAATATTTGCCAGTGCTTGAGGAGATGATAAAATATTTGCTAGTGTTTGTGGAGATGATAAAGCTCCAAAGCTACACTTGCTGTCTTTTAATCATTGCAAACAAGGCCACTACAGAGCATTTTCTTGAGCTCTTGGTGGTGAGGGGTTCAACAGGGCTAGATTTCTCCTGCTGATTACTGTCACTTAAAGTCAGAACAGAGTCACCAATTCTAGCTGGGTTACTCTGGTTTTACACTACTGTCATGGAATGTGGAGTCTGACCTATATTTGTGAAGACTTTTAGTAGCTTTGTGTCTGTCTGTCTATCTTAAAATTTCTCCATTTAATGCCCATTTATGACTGGAGCTGTTTGACTAATGGCCAGAGGTTTCAGCAGGCTGATTCAAATTCTGCTCTTTTGCTGGTATAAACCTGAAGCAATGCCACTGGAGCATTTTTGTCACTCTTGCCTGGATTTAATTAGGGATTTATAATTGAGACCAGGGATATTTCTGTATCATTGCTGCTTTCAGTCTGAGTTGACTTACTGGCATTGCTCTGACTTACAGCTGTGCACACTTTGGCCCAGTGTTATTTGGGGACAGGCTTTGTGAAATGGGAGAAAGAAATGTGGAATCCACAACTGGAATCAATCTGGCCCCCTGACAGCCCACTTGGAGAGCAGTGTAGAAAATCCATGGCCCATCTCCTCCTCCCAGCAGGAGTGATGAGCTGAAGTTAGTGGCATGGCAACAGCATGAATGTGGTATTAGAGGAGAATCGAATCCTTTATTTCCATCCTTATGAAAGTTTCCCCACTGCCTTTCTTCCAACAGTGCTCTCCCTGGCCAGATGTGCCTTATCAAATGAACAATGCTCCATCTCCAAGCTACAACAGTTCTCCCAACAGCTTCAACCTCGGAGATGGGTATGTAACAAATACGTGCTTTATCTTTCCTGTTGATATGGTAGCCTTTGTGTCCATACATTTCATACTCTGGAAGATGTTATGGACCACCACCCTTTCTAGCAAGGAGGAGGTATTTTCCAAAAGCCTTTAAGGCCTTCCATCCAGGAATTCCCTGTAATGCAGAGTACTGTTTGTAAGTGCACTCTTTGTGGTGGCTGGAAGGTGAGCATCAGAGGGCCTCCAGGGCAATTCCTGGTGAGAGCACACCATGCCCTGTACCAGCAATTCCCAGTGTCTTTTCACAAGTGTGTTAGAGGCTTTCAGAACCTCTTCAGAGCTGGTATTTCTTCCTTACTGTCTGTCTTGAGGTAGTTTGGCAGGCTGAGTTCCCATGTGAATGACACGTAAAGAAATCCTGTTTGGGGCAAAACAGCCTGGGTTTTGAGATGGCATTTCAGAACAAAGGACTAATGAAGGTGTGTTTAATTCATTAAATAGCCATCATAACAAGACAGCTCTAGTGATTCTGAAATGCTGAAGATAACTGGTATCAGAAGGGTACAGCAGTGTCCCTCAGTACTTATGAGTCCTCTCTGCTACATACTTCCCCACAGGAATTTGGCATAAGCTTTTTTTTTTTTTTGGTTGGACTCTGCCATCTTATTGCCTTCCCACACAACTTAGTTACCAGGCTGTATTAATCCATGTCATATCACTAATTTTCAATTAATCCCCTCAACCTATGAAAAAGAACAAACATTAAAATTACAAAATTTTGTGTTAGTGGAGAGATCTGCTGAGTATTCTTTTCCTCTGGTAAAATCCCTGATATGTTTAGAGTCCTGTCTGTGTTTAGAAGAATTTAGTAGAAGTGTGGTTTTGCATGATTTATGGCACATGACTGTGTTTAAGATAACACCAGGGTTGAATTATAAGGTCCTTTATTCAATTTTTGTGAAGAATTATTATTAGACAGTGGTTTTAGTTAGGATACTTCTGGCTCATAGAAATTTCAAGTTCAGCCACCTTGTAGGTTACGATTTTCTTGCTTAGCTGACATCATATGAGTGAGTCAACCATATGGAAAATCTTGGTTGAGGTCCGTAAACATGAGTTTTCCTCTCAGTCTTGAGGAGGACCTCAACTGACCAACAAAAGACTCAGGGAGCGGTTTTTTTGTTCTTGTTCCAAATTTTGAATGCCTTTTCAAAAATCTGATAGAGAAAGAAGTCAAGTTGGATGTAACGTGAAAGTTGAGTCAAATAGAGGAGGGGGAAGAGGATGGACACTGCAACGTAAAAATTAAAATAATGTTTTCTTTTCTCTTCCAACTTTATATAATTTCTTTTAGCAACAGTTCTCCAACCCACCAAATGGAGCTCCTGCCTCCCAGCAATGATGTAAGTACTTGAGATCATGTTAATGTGGTGCTTTTCTCTTTTAGGACACTGGTGAACAGTTCATTTCAAGACCTTCTTATTCTTTTTGCAATGTAGCATCTCCTTCCTTCTGCTTCTATTCAAGATGCCCAGCAGTGGCTTCATCGTAATAGGTTCTCTCCATTCTGTAGACTCTTCTCAAGTTTTTCGGGTGAGTTTAAACAGTCCAGTTATTCTGGTTTTTTACTCTTCTGTAAGTGCAGCTCAGGTATCATGTGCTGCTGGCCACTTTTGAGGGGTTCCTTGGTCTGATCCAGTACGGTTGTTCTTTTGTTCTTAGATTAGTCACCATTTGTCAAAAAAGTTTGTAGACCTATAGAGTAAGTAAAAGTGGATGAAAATAAATTAAGATGGAAGGACTTCCTAAGTTCATTAAATGCAACATTGTTTAGAGAGACTGTGGAATTTCCAGCCTTGGAGATATTCAAAGGCAACTGCACAAGGCCCTGGACATGCTTCAACCTCTTCAAATACTTAACTATTCTGACAGTGAAAATGTTTTTTCTTATATCTAATCAGCATTTCCTCTTCTGTCTGCTGCCTCTCATCCTGTCCCTGTGCACATTTAAGAAGCACCTTCACTGTGCCCTCCCATTAGGTAGTTGCACACACCAGTAAGATGGTGGAAGGGGCAGTTGTTAGAGGTGTTGAAACCATGAGGACATTCTCTCTGAATTGCAACATGATGAAATAACTCAGTGAATGTGACAGTTACAGAAGACTGGGTCATTTAATGGCCAGTGTGAAACATCTAGCTCATTTATGAGTTGGCTGGTGTGTTTTCCAGTACAACACTGTTCTTTTGGCAGCTTCCAGCTTTGTTTCACAATGATTGATTTGAAGTGCACACCTCTCTTACCAGACAGATTTACTTCTCTGTGTAAATCTATCTGGTTTAGCTTTGTGGATTCTCTACTCCCCCTACCCCTGCTCTTTTCTGCTGCTTGTACATACTGTTTGGAAGCTAAGATTTGCTTAACTTCTGAAGAAGAATCAATTTGAAATATGTAGGTGCTGACTTACTGAAGATGTCCAAAGAAGATTTTGTACAAATCTGTGGGCCTGCTGATGGAATTCGGCTCTTTAATGCAATTAAAGGAAGGTTTGTACTATTTCCTTCCTATTTTTTTGTTATGATCCCTTGATCATTTCAATGTTAACTAGAAGCTAATCCTGGAGCTGTAGCATTTAGACTTCCTTTTAATACTTCAGAGAGGTTCTGTCAGGGACTGGAGATCACAATGATATTTAAATCTGAGCACAGCTCAGAAATGTTGCCAAAATGTGGATCTCTAGTGGTTTATTTGGTACCAGCTGGTAGCTTGCATCCATTTCATGAGATACACACCCTACAATACCCGATGCTGCATCTCCATCAGAGTTAACCTACAATAAAAAACCAAAGCCCTGGAGCCTCAAATGACTCTTAATCTTACTTTCATTGCAATAACCTCATAAATTCTGAGCAGGATTTAAATCAGTAGAGGCAGGTATGATGAAGTGCTTAGTAAGTGCTGTAAACTTGTTTATTCTTACCTGATTTTGAAAAGATTAAGGTGCTCTGCATCATCTCCCAGGAGTGTCTTGCCAGACATCCTAAGCTGTCCAGTCACCAGCATTGAGACTATCCCTTAGTTTATTATTTATGCACAACCTGAATGATTCCATCTCGTACTGTTTGGTAGCTGACTTGGAACTATTTCAGATCTACTAAATAACTTACTACTGGTTTTGATTAATCCATAGAAATGTAAGGCCCAAGATGACAATTTATGTCTGTCAAGAACCAGAGCAAAACAGGTCCCATCTCCACCAAAAACGGGAAAATGGAGATGGCAGTCTTTGTGGTAAGTTCTTATGTATGGATTTTGTTAAACACTTACCTGGTGAGAATGCTGCTTTCTGCCTGAGCTACTGTGTGGGACAGCTTGGTGTCCTTAGTGTTTGAAGGGATCCTATTTATCCCAGTTTCGCCACTTTGGTTATGGTTTCATGGCTACAGATTCCAAATGGTGCTGTCTGCCTTGGGGACAGACTCAGCTTACAAATTATCTGTAGAATGCCACAGCAAAGTCTCTGTTCTGTTCTTAGTAGGGGACAATAGCATTAAAAACCACCCTTCCATCCACAATTTGCTTTCGATTGTATCCTCTTTGAAAAAATTCAGGCAAATGGAAGGTCAGTAGGTCTTAAGGTGAGGTTATAATTCTTGAAAGTTCAAAGCTTTTGGGAATTTTTCATCCCTCATGACACAGTGTACAATCAAATGAGAACAAAGACTGCCCTTAAATCTTGCATTTAGTAATAAACAGGCACAGCTTTCTACCTGGTAGCTATACTTTGGATTAGATTTCTAAAACAATACTGTCATCCATGTTGTTACCTTATACATTGTATGTTTTAGTTTGTTTGTTATGGGATCAGTGGATAGTATCTAATAAAATACTGCTTTTGTGTGACATAGCATGTGTTTTACTATTTGATTGCATTCTTTTTTTAAACTTCAAAATCAGTAAAAGAAGATTATCCGAAAATATAAGCAGCTTTATGAGAAGGCTGTTTTAGTGCCCCATGATGCAAGTTATAATTAGTGCCCATGTTTTCCTCTGGGTAAAAGTTGTGTGCTTTAATTGCCTGCTGCGTACAAATAGTGGGTATTTTTCTGCCAATCATCAAGCCCCAGGTATTTGGGGGATGCTTTAAAATACTAAGCTTGTTTATTCCATTTGAACCTCCATCTTAAACCCATTTGGTTGTTGATGCTGAGTGTCTTGGTGCCATCTGTATTTGCTGTTCTGCAAGTGCTTTCCACTTGTTGCAGTGTATCATGCAATCTTCTTAGAAGAATTGACCACGCTGGAATTAATGGAGAAGATTGCAAACTTGTACAGCATTTCTCCACAGCAGATAAATCGGATCTACCGGCAGGGACCCACAGGGATCCATGTATTAGTGAGCAATGAGGTAAGGGGGCTGCGTTTTTCTCAGAGATGTAACTTGTCTGACTTGTTGCAGTTAGAATAAACTTTCAAATTATGGACTGCGTCTTCAAGAGAGAATTGCAAAGCCATTAATCCCAACAAGTTAAAGTAACTACTTGGAGTGAATCAGCCATGCACAGCAGTGATTTTGGTGTGATTTCAGGGCCTTTGTTTTGTAAAAGATGTTGGGGTTCTTGTTTGTTTTTTTTAAGCAAACAGAACAAAATTAGTCATTTATTGCTCTACAACTACCTAAGAAGAGGTTGTGGCAATGTGGACCTCTGTCTCTTCTCCCAAGTAACAAGTGTCAGAATGAGAGGAAATGGCCTCAAGTTGTACTATGGAAAGTTTAGGTTGGGTATTAGGAAAATTTTGTTTATTGAAAGGGTTATCAAGCATTGGAACAGGCTGCTCAGGGAAGTGGTTGTGTCACCATCCCTGGGGGTGTTCAAAAGTCATGTAGCTGTGGCAGTTGGGGACATGGTTTAGTGTTGGGCTTGCTGGTGCCAGGTCAATGTTTGTGCATGATTATCTTAGAGGTTTTTTCCAACCTAAATGATTCTATGAATTTCTTTTCATTTTGGCTACTTACACACATTTTGAAGTGAGGATCTAAAGTAAGAACTTTTTAAATTAAATAGGTAAGTTTTAAAATCTGTAGGGCAATTGGTTTTACATCTTGGCCCATGATTCCAGGCACTGGGTCTGTCACCATGTACACTATATGCACACTATAATTTATGGACCTCTGCTACTGTTTGTGTCCCATTATATGATGCCTTAATTTAGTCCATTCCATTGACTTACAGGTTAATAGTGAGTTGCCCTTCTTCCTCTTTTCCCCCTACTAAATTACTTACTCATTCATGCACCAGAATCACTTAAGGAGCTTCATTTATAAGAAGCATTGTTAAAACAAATGAAGCAGAGCATAGGTCTCAACTGGAGCCTAAATTGAAGGCTGTAATGCTTATTCCTGAAGTCTCCTTGCTATTCCAGCCTGATTAAATCTGAAACTTTGATTCTTTATGGATGCAAAGTGCTTGGAGGCAGCTCTTGGTAGGGGAATTGCATGAACCAGCCTGGGTATAAGGGTTTAAGTATTTGTTTAAGTCAATTATTAACAAGGTCTATTGCTTTTCTAATATTTTTTTCTTGTTCTAGTACCATAGTGGCAAGAGTGTGGCAGTCTGTGAATGTACTTCATGCATCATTAGGCAAAGACACACAAACTGGCCAGAAAAGCTTGATTTGAAGGAGTAGAGGCTGGATGTTAAATCCAAAGGAGTATAGGGAGATCAGACTAAGTTAAAATGAGTATTTTGATGTGAGAACTTACAGCTGAAAAATGCACTACTTGAATGATACTCACTAGCTAAGAAAAGGCTTTTTCACAAAGCTGAATTTCATGAACTGATCAGAGAGATTCTGGTCACACCTCCCTTCTCTGAAGTTGTGTCCAGCATTTACTTCACCTGTATGAGATACCTTGTGAAGGTAATTCACCTTCTCTGTCCCACATAGCTGGTCTAAGATGGGAGGAAGCATTGACTAAGGATGAATCTTAAATGGGCTTTCATATTGGATCTGAAATAAGCTCTTCATTTAAAGGTGACACTAGAATCACGTCTTCTGAAAATCTAGTTACCTCTCATGAATAACCCAAATACCATTAGGTTCTAGTCGTTCTTCCCATGATTTGCCTTGCTTCTCATAACAGCTTCACTATGATGCCTGTTCCCTGACAAAATACAAACAGGTAAATGATTTCTGCAAGCACAGCATTTGTACTAATGTCTGATCAAAATAGCCAGATGGACACTGCTGAGGTGGCTTTTCAGTTGCAATTCCTTTATTCAGCAGGGAGTCCATTTCTTGGGGTTTACCATTTCCAGGTATTCTTTAAATGCTAGTGTAAGTTCAGCTGAGCTGCATCGTTTAGCTGAATATGTAATTACCACTGTTGGATTTTTAGGAAAGGGACTTCCCTGATCCTATCTAAACTAGTACAGCTTCACTGAAAGCAACAAAGAGCATGATCTTGAGTAGCATAATTGGAGTGGTAGAAGAACCTTCAGAATGAAGAGCTGCAAAAAGGATGGTAAAATGCTGAATAAGCTAGATCAGTTTCAGGCAAGCACATTTAGTGTGAGCTTCCCTTAACCACACTAGCAACTGCAAGGACCTTAATTGATCAGTCATGCACGTTAATAATCTCATGGGCAGGGTTACTCAGGACTGTGCAGGACTAGACACCAAATGCTGTTTGATACCTCTCCTCTAAGTCTATACTGGCCCTGAAAGGAATGTGAATATAATTGCTAAAAATGTGTTGTGTTGGCTTTTTTCCTTCTGCCCTTCAGATGGTGCAAAACTTCCAAGACGAATCTTGTTTTGTTATCAGCACATTGAAAGGTGTGTATTGCTGCTGCTATTACCTGTTACTCCAAAGATAATTCCTCCTTTCAATTGCACTAAACGTTATCACAAACTCAATGCTGTTATCCTGAAAAGATAAGTAATCTAATCTAGTGTAAGTAAAGGTGTTGACTACACTATGATAGACTGATTGATCAATGCTTTACTCTGTCACACTGTTAAAAAAATTTCGTAAATCCATTGACACCACTGACATAAATAAGCAGGAAACCTTTGAGTAAGATGATAAAATATGGCAGTATTATGTAGGGTTTTTCATGTAAATTATTTGACTTATTTGATGTTCAACACTGGTTTTCCTGAGTGGGTTGTGAAACAAATGTACAAACTGTTGCAAACTACCTAGAAAGAAAGTTTGAAATTCTATACCTCTGTTTCCTAAAAGCAATGAAAATATGCTTTGCATTTCTTTGTTACAGCTGAAAGCAATGATGGCTACCACATCATTTTAAAATGACCGCGCTGCACAGAGAGACTTTAACGGCCTAAAATTTAGTGCCCCATTGAGATTGCTACAACCTAGACTGGAAACGTGAAGAACCTTCTGGATAAATGCTCCTGTGAACTAAGAATTACCAAACAGCTTAAGAAAAAACTTGCTTTTACAGATAGAAATTTTTGGTGGTGTGTGATTTTGGTGGGTTTGGTTTTCTTGTTTGTTTGGTTTGATTTTTGTTTTGGTTCTTTTGGTTTTTTTAAGCTGGAGCTGAGAACATCCTCAGAGCTCGTACATGTTTTTTCCTCCCTCCCTCCCTCTTCAGTCTTAAAAATTGTAGAGGTTTCTGCTTATTACTTAGAAACATCTGCCTTGTACTATAGGGAAATGAAAGATAAACAAATCCCAATTCTCTTGACCCCTCATGTTCGGGTGAATTGATTTACTTACAGTTCTGAGTGCTCTGTTGCTTTCAACACACACCCTGATGCTGATGGATGTAGACTCCTCAGGGCTCCTTTTCTCCTCTTTGAGGTGGAAGGCCTGGGGCTACCTCCCAAAACAGACTGGACTATGCAGAGGTTGGGTTTGGTGCCCAGCCTTCACCCAAAGTGTCAACTCTGGAAACCCACACTTCGATGTTCTCCACCTGCAGATGTGCTCAAAGTGCAGAGACCTTGGTCACTTGGTCACTCCTGACAGACCTTCTCTAGTACCAATCCAGCAGAACAGTTCTGGGGAGGGGTTCAAGGGAGGACAGACAACTTGAGGCAAGCAGTTCAGTACCATATTATTATCTCTCACTTTAGAGTAGTCTCCTTGAATGGAGCATATAAAGGTTTTCTGAGGAGCTATTTTGAACACTGAAAGCTATAGTGCTCATGACAAATTCATACTATGGATTATTTCTACTCTACAAATAAGTGATTAACTGCTATCTTTACTGTAACTGGGAATTAGATGTTATAATCTTAATGGATTTTCATCCTGTTACTGAAGTAAAGCTGTTTTGATCAAGACCAGGTAACAGATCATCTTAGTTGCTGCTTCTTACATTCTTGCTCTTTCACTTTTGACTCCTGTTTCCCATATCTGTAACTATGATCAGCTCCACCCTCCCTTGGTCTTTTGGGACTGCAGGCTCTATTATGCTAAAAAAGTGACTTCCACTGAAGTCAAAGGCAAACTGGATCACACCTTTCTTGCATGGATGAAACCATTTCACTTTTGACAGCTAAATAATATGGCTGTTTCCCCAAACTGAGTGTCTGTATACCATCAAAATCTGATTCTTGAGCATTTCATTTCATCCTGAACTGACATGGAAAGCTGAAATACCAAACATTTTCCTGGAATGGAAGTTTTTCAAAAAATGAGAAATTGTCAGCTGGAAAACACTGAATAAAATGTTCCAGCCTTTTGAAATGGAAACATTTAATTAAATCCATTTGGCCCTTAAAGCAGCATCAGTTTGAGCTACTGTTGCAGCCCTCAGAAATTGTCATTCAAGTGCCTTTCGCACTGTGTCTCCCTTGGGGCTGAGCTCTTTGGCGGAATTACAGATCCCATGATGCTCCTACCCTGGGTTAGTCAAACAGGGAATGCGTCATGAGGGCTGGAGAGGTGCCCAGGGAAAGAGGGGGCCACGGAGCCCTTGAATTACAGCTCCCAGCTGACACTAGAGGAATTCGGACAGACACGGACTGATGTTTCTCTGACAAAAGTTATGTGTTTCAAGTTTTCCCAACAGAAATAAACAGCAAAATATTGAGAAAAGCAACCTTTTTTTCATTAAAGCATCAAGTTTTGTGCAAAAAGCCCCACCCATCCCCACTATTTTTTTTTTTTTTTACCCCGAAAATAATACTAGAATAGAAAACTTGTGTTACAATGGGAAAACCTTCAGCCAACTCAGCTAATTGAACAGCACTGCCTACTTAGGCACGAACTTGCTCAACTGACTGTCCTGGATGCTTTGTGAGTCATAAGCATGCAAAAAGGATGCCTAGGCTTTGGGACACAGTGATTACCCCTTCTGAAATGAAGGAGTTGAGGCTTCTTGGTTGAGAACCAGGCTGTGTAGGTGAGGAGGAGGTCCTGGCCATGGAATCCAGGTTGGGGCCACACACAACTGCCTTCCAAAACAGTGAATGAATTCCAGGTGCTTTTGTGAGCAGGTGGACCAGTGTGCCCCTCTGTACCAGGAGCTACTTGATTTATTTTCTACAGCATGCTTTGGAAGATGGATGTTGGCTCTAGTTTTTCATCCTGCTCTGTAATACTGGCCCAGTGCATGGTATGGCTCTTATTGGCATGCAGCTCAGATGAATCTGACCTCATGGGAAGGGCTCTAAATAGACCTTAAAGTTGCCTGGAGTGTAGCCTCTATCATATCCACTTAGGTGTGATAGCCCTGTAGCTGAGGGGACACAGCAATACTGATACACAGCAGAGTGAAGAAAGGATAGAGGTGGCTTTGCTGCCAGAGTTAGGGACTGAGACCTGTTTGCTTGTTTTAAGTCTAACTTCTTGATTATATTACAATTAATAAGGAATTACATGCTAAAGTCCTCATAGTGTTTCAATAGCACTTGATAAATTTTGAACAAAAAGAAGTCTATTAGGGCCTTGCTGTATTTAGATTTTTTAAAATAAAATAATTATATACTCATCTGAGGATGAATTTGACAATATATCTTGCTTTTACCCTCTGAAAAGGTATACCAGAGTAAACAATCCCATAGACTATAAATATTTTCCTGTGAGTGGGCTCTGTGTGAGCCTGTTGTGAAGCCGTACAGTGTAGGAGTGTGTGTGTGTGTGTAATACCTACCCTTATTTGACAGTAGTTCTAGTCCTTGTTGAATGTCTGTAGCCCCAACAGGAATTTGGAAATTCATGGCTGAGTAACATACACATCCATGAAGACACAGGTCAGCTGGTTTGGTGTCCAGGAGACTGTTGAGTTACTTCAGCTTAGAATCATAGACTGTCTTGAGTTGAAGGGGACCCTTAAGGGTCACAGAGTCCAATGCCCTGGTCCGTACAGGAGTACCTAAAACTGATCCCTGTGACTATGAGTGTCATCTAGAGCAGCCCATGTGCTCCTTGAACTCTGGCAGGCTTGGTGCCATGACCAGGAGCAAAGGAAGTCCTTGGGGACCCTGTCCTGGTGACCAAGCACCCTCCCAGTGAAGAACCTTTCTCCAGTGTCCAGTCTGAACTTGCCCCGATTCAGCTTCCTTCCATTCCCTTGCTTCCTGCTGCTGGTCACCAGAGAGAAGAGATCAGCACCTCCCCTCCACTGCTGCCCTTGAGGAAGGTGCAGAGAGAGAAAAATACTTGTTTCATCCGTGTGTCAGGTAATCCTTGACTCCCCTTGGATCTGCCATCCCTGGAGGGACTTGTTTGACCATTCGTGGAAGTGACAGCCTCAAGAAGGAAGCTTTTGTTTCCTCAAGATTAGAGGAAGCACAAATGTTTAGTCTGGGATAGATAATCTGAATTTTAGATAGACTAAAGGCAGGGGAGGTGAGTAGCTCCCACTCATCTAAATAGATTTTACTTTTTTCTTAGGTGCCTGTTACTTTTACTCTTTTTTATTGTTGCTCCTATATTCTTCTTAAAAAGGAAGAAAACCTACTCAAAGTGATTTAAATGAAACTTTTTTCAGCTATTTGTGAAATCTGTGCAGCAGAACTTTATAAGGATTGGGGCTGAGGATAACAGTGAATAACATGGTTTCCCAAGCTGTCCAGCTCTTCAGTTGTATGTATGATTACAGCCACTGTGAGTAAAAGTGGGCTGGCTTGCTGGGGATGAAAAGGCAGAATCATTATGTGATTAATACCAATATGACTCCAGCCAGTTCTGCGAAGTATAAACTTGCGTTCTTGTTGGATCTGTACTGTCTGTTTGAAATTCCATCAGTTCTGGCATTTTCTGTGTCAACTGAGTCAATTGATAGAGATCGATTAATATGACTCTGGTGATGTCCTGAAAACTCGCAGTAATGCCCATGATGCGCAACTGCAGGCAGGGAGAGGGCAAACGATCCGGTGATAAAAATTTGGCCATCTGACTGACATCGCAGGACTGGTGTTATTGAAAGTAAAGCTCCTATTCTTTCTGCTGGCCCTGCATGGTTAATTGGCTAAAATAGAAATAATCATTCAGTATGGAAAATACTGGAGTTCTCATTGTCTTAGTGTGAAATTTTATGGGTTGAAGTTTCAAGACTTGGAGGTGGTAATAGGATTCTTGCATTTGTGAAGCCCTGAATGGCACTCTCCTTATAATGTAACATATACATATATATGCATATATATATATACATATATATCCACATACATACTGGACTGTATCAACACATATTTGTGCTGAGTACATGTGTTCTTTGGCTTTAACTGGTACTCTGCTTTGTTTAGTTGCAGTTCAATGTAAAAGACTCTGGTTGATCAAGCTTCAAAGCCCTGCCATTCCTTGGGTAGAAATGTGAAAGTCCATAGTAGCAACTAGGTGATTTGGACATGGTACACTTGGAGTGATGTAAGTTCGATGAATTTCTGCGATACAAATCCCAGGCTGTGGTGAAGATGAGCATGTTCTTTCACTAACACTGCAGTTCTACATTGCAGCTTCTGAAAATTAGGTAGAGTAACAGAGGAATAGATTGTCCAATGCTTTGTGAACTAGTAAGGCTACTCCATAAGCAGAACAACCATACGATGACTTTTCCTGGCTCAATGTTGTATTGCTTAAGCATTGGCTGTAATTCTAACAATCATCTGGTGGGTGACTGAAACAGGTTTTTTTTGTCTGTATTTTGTCTGTCTGTATGTCGGGATTTTTTTGACTTCTCAAAGAAATGCTTATATTCAGACTGTAGCTTCTCTTTCTCCTCCAGTTATGAAATGGTTTAACTTTATGCTAGTAATAGAAATATTTTCATAAGATTATAATCTGTTTGACAGCACAGGGTACTCAGAGTGGGGAGTGTTTGGCTTTGGTCATCACTACTGTGGGTGAATATGAGAAGGCAGACTGGAGGTGTATCTTACCATGCTTGGCTCTCTCTAACAAATGGGTTAAGCTAGTGCCTAATTTTTTGTGCATTTTTGATTTGTACCTTTTTTTCACCATTCCCTCAAAATTCTGCTCCCTGGTGTGGGATGCATTGGTGACCAGATGGTGTGCCCAACTTTTTAAAGTAGCCTGCTGTTGTCCTGGTTTGCTTGGGGTGAGTGTTTGTCTTTCAAAGGGGAGTTACCTCTCTTCACTGACAATGCAGCTGTTAGAGGCAGGCAGGCAGTGCTGGCCACAAAGTTGGCATGACGGGCAAGGGCAAGTAGAGGTGGGTCAGTGGGAGGCTGAGGCATACCAATTGTGAATAAATACTGCCACACTCTTCGTCTTTTCGTTTGTTGGTTTTTGGGGTTTTTTTTGTACATGAATAAATAAATGAAAAAAAGCATATTTTGCACTGGCTCTTGTACTGTTGTGCAGAAGAAATCTGTATTTAGAATCTGTGCTCCAGTCAAAATGCAAATAAATCTGTTTGTAAGAAGCACGGGTTTGGTCTCTGGTTTATTTGGTGCGGTTGGGCACAGGAGAGCCTCGGCATTGGCAGCTGCTCAGTGTGCAGTTGCGAGGGGCTGGGCACCCTCTCAGGGTGAGGGGGAGCAGAGTTTGCAAAGTGCTGGCCAGAGAACATCTGCTGCAGGCAAACATCCTGCAGCGTTTTCTTCAAGCTGGGACTGACTTCCCATTTCCAATGCAGTGACCAGTTTGTGTTTAGTCCAGGTCAAGGCATGAGGAGAAGCGCCTCGGTCCTGCAGAAGCTGTGACAATGGGCATGTGCTTTACTGAGGGCACCAGCTGTGTCAGATGGCAGCTGGCTTTGGTCTTGCAGTGCTCAGAAGGCACAGCCGTTTCAGAGCCTGCTCCTGGCTGACATCAGAGATGAGCACAGTCCCTCACAGCAATGCTCTGTCCCATTGAGCAGCTGTGAGACACATGCTGGCAGTGAGGTTTGGATTGTGGAGCATTCACAGTGGTTTGGCTGGAAGAACTCCAGTATCCTCTAAGGTTTAAACCATAGATCTAGTAACTTACACAGTCAGGAAATCAGCAGATGTTCAGAGTTATTTTCCAGTTGGAGAAGATGGAGCCCAGTTTGGAGATAGTATCTTCCAGCAGCCAGACTTCATGTCAAGGCAAAGTAGTGAGAATGGATGTACAACCAACGTAAGGGCGCTCCTTAATCTGAATTGCTCTGAATTGAGCAATTTCAGCTCCTTTCCTTTGCTGAAGAAGTATTTGAATCTCAAAATTAGAAAACACGTCTTGGGCCTGTATGTATAGGCGTTCATATGCAAAGTATAAGGGCACAGACAACGTTCCTAGATAGAGGTTCAAGAGAATTTAATATTTTTTCCTACCAGTGACTCAGGCATCCCTGAGGAGAGGAAAGGAACTGTCTACCCCAATTTCTATTAGCTTAAAATGCCTCTGGAGGCAGAAGTCCAGCCATCTGAGGCCTGATACTGTATTCAGCTGCTCCATGCATGGTCAAGGCAGCATTGTGTCCCACAGGGCTGCTGGGCTCCACACAGCTTCAGTGTAAGTTCAGATCCACTTCCAGGCTGCAGCACGGGATCTGGGTGGGTTGTTCCCTGAGGGCAGGATGCTGGTAGGCACTTGAGGGTCCAAGGCTGGCATTTGGGCTCTCCAGGGCTGGCTGAAGGGTGCCAAGTGTGGGGGGTCACTGGCAGCAAGTGCTTGGTGACTTGGTGACTGTATGAGCCCTGCCAGCTGCAGGGGCCATCCCTGGGACTTTTGGGAGCTGGAAGTGAATCCCTCCCTGAGTCCTGCAAGGTGGGGGTGCCAAGGGAGTGTCATGTGCATGGAGAGTTCCCACCAAACTCCACACAAAGCTATCCCTCTTCTTCTGTAAGCTTGACCCAAGTGCTGGCAGGGGTTGGTCAATGCAGAAAGGAACACTAGGAAGGTTTTTACCTAATAAAAAGGGTTCAAGGACAGTGAAAGTGGTAATTCTGCACAATTTAATTTCTATGAGAAACATATAAACAATCTCAGAACAGACCCCGAAGTTAGCAGCAACTATAGGACTGGACAGGAACTGTTAAGAGCTTTTAATGAGTGAGGAGAAACAAGACTTAGGACTGGAGCTGTTTAGTCAAAGCATTGGCATAGTCTCATCTAAATCCTCAACAGGAAATAAACATTTTAAAATTAATTTTCTCATTCACAAAACAATGCAGTCTTTCAATTAGATTAGTCATAACTGTGGAGCAGGTAGAGAAATAACACCTGTCATACTCCTGTAAAGAAGCTGAATCTTCCAGACTTACCTGAGTAGGAAAGATTTGACCCTGCAATAAACTAAATTGTTGAGGTTTTTTTTAGTATATTACAGCAGCGTCTGGTTGTCCTGATCAAACTGGAGTTTCAGACAAGTGTTGACTCTGCTGCTCCCCAGAGATGTGTGCCCCAGCGAGGCAGGGCTGTCTCATCCTATCCCATCCTAAATCTTCTGGTTTTGGCTGTTGCAAACAGTGCCACTATCCATTTTGCTGTCTAGAAAAGTCTCAGTTCTGATTTATCTGTTATTAAGTAATAAGCAAGTATAGTGCAGCTGGAAAAAAGTTTGATTAGCAAGAACCCAAAATTAGCTGAACACATTAGTGCACTGAGAAATAGTTTTTCCAATGGTGAAAATTTAAATGCTGAAGACTGTGCTATAGAGAGGAGGCATGCTAGAAATATTATGTTGGATAGACTTAAAAAATAAAAGCAATGCTGAGAAGTTTCCCTTTTCCATCAGATTCACCTCATTTCACGGCAGTGCCTGCGAGGCCACAACTCTTGTTTCTCCAGCAGCCATAGTTATTTACTGTCACATGCCTGTCTTGAAAGAAATGAAGAAAGAAATGTGTCCCCAAATGCAAACATGGGGGTCAATTTGGTGATTGTTGAAGTGATTATTGGGGAAGATAAGGAGAGACATCCTTCTTTTTTTTTTCTAAAGCTTTGGCTTTCTTTTGGTTCTTCCAGTCTACGCCAATGGCTTTGTACTTTTCAATTCTCAAGCAGTTGAATTTTGATCTAATTATGGTGATGATTGTGGTCACCTGCTGGCCAGCTGCACAAGAAATGTAATTGAAAAAATGAACCTTTGGACTCGTGGAGACTCTCACTTTAAAACAATGAAACAATTTTTTCTCTCTCATGAACATCACCAAATGGTGTTAATCTGTCACTTTTCAGGTTCCCACGCCCACAGGTGATGACCCTCTGTCTCCCTCTGTGAAAATGTCCTTAAAATTATATGTTAGTGCAAAGCACCTGAGCCCCAATGGTGCAAAGAGCCTGAACTCAGACCCTGGGCCAAAGAGATGGATGTGCTTGTCAGGGCTTGGGGCTGTGGAGAAACACTAGCCTGACACTTGCTTATAAAATTAAATTCTCATGACATTACAGCACTGTGAAACTCAGAAACCCCCAAACCACTGGGCTCTTGGTACATTCCTGACCAGTGGCCACCACTCTTGGTTGAAGAAATATGGGATATGTAGGGAGGTGATTTCAGGTTTAATAAGGGAATAAATACAAGACACATAAATTTAAAAAAGAAATTACATATTATACACCCGCTAAGCACAGGAAAAATGGTAAGAATTTAAACACCATGGCTTCACTCTGCCAGATATGAGTTGTCTGCAGTGTCTGATTTTTAACTTGATTCTTCCTGGGGAGATTTATAGCTGAAGCATGGATAAGACGTTAAGTAAAATATTAACAGGCCATTTTGACACTCAGGAGTACAAAACACTAAGCCCTGTCATGACATTGTCAAAGCCACACTAGCAGGATCCTTTTTCAGGTGTTTTTCTGCCACCTTAAGCAGGGTGCCAGGGGGGTGGAGGGCAAGGAAGCCTCCTATTAGTAAGTGTTAGGGAAGAAATTGATGGCCTTTAATTAAGAATGACACTTTTTTACCTACACATTCGACTTTTTAGGAGGTCTTACAAGGAAGCCAGGGCTGGAAATCCTCTTTCTGTCAAAGCTGGGAGGATATCCTGGGAGGTGCAAATGAGCCAGCAGGTGCTCCTGGGGAGTTTTAGTTTCCCAGATTGGCCCACGGTGGGATCAGCCTTACAAGCTTGGAGACAAGCAGCCCTCCTTGCACCTGCTCAGGAGACCTGGCTTTCTAAACCAAATCATTCCCTTCCTCGGTGGTAGGGCTGGGGGCAGAGCAGGGGATTCATGGATTCATCTCAGGTGAGTGGCTGAAGAGTTTGAATGTGTGTTGTTAACTGCTGGTGTGCACTGTGCTTCTTGCTGGACTTTATTATTGACTCATAAAATTGTTTGATTGGAAGGGACCTTTAAACATTATCTAGTCCAACCCCCCTGCAATGAGCAGGAACATCTTCACCTAGATCAGGTGCTCAGAGATGTATCCACCGTGGCCTTGAATGTTTCCGGGAATGGGCTTCCATCACCTCCCTGGGCAGCCTCTTCCAGTGTCTCACCACCCTCCTTGTAAAAAACTTCTTCCTTATATCTAATATAAATTGACCTTCTTTTAGTTTAAAACCATTACCTTTTGTCCCATTGCAATGAGCCTTGCTAAAGTATTTGTCCTTTAAGTACTGAAAGCTCCAATAAAGCTCCTTAAAGGTTTGCACCAGGTCTCACAGCATGAAAACCCCTTTTGCTTTCCCCACCCTTACAGTATTTCCCCCACTTCTCTGTTCATCTCTCTCATTTCATCTGGGGCTGGGAGTACATGGCCCACCCCAGATGTGACACAAGCTTTTGCTGTTAAAGTGCTGGGAATGAAGCTATGGCATAATGTGGAGAAGTTTTGTGATGGGAACCTCTAGGGATGGTCTTTTTTTTTTGTGAGTGGTGCTCCATGTGCTCTTTCTGCTGTGTTCCTTAAGGGTCTGTGTGACTTGAGGTTTTGCCTATCTGGTTGTATAAATGAGACAAATCCTGAGCAATTCAGGGCACAAGTCATCGGAGCTGTCCAGGGGATAAAAATGGTCACAAAGGCAAGTAATTTTGTGTCCCCAAATTGTAGGGCCAAAGTGTTGGTATAGGCAGCAGCATCACCTGCAGCTGTGAACTGTGCTGGGGCTCACCTGTGGGTGTTCAAGGAATTGCCAGCCCAGTGCTGGCTGTGCAGTGCTTGGCGTTGCTGGGAGCTGTAGAAGGATGCAATTAAATCAATTACAGGCTAGTGATTTTGCATTCAATGAAATAATTGCTCTTAAAAACTGGCAGTATGGGTGAAACTTGCTCCCAGCCTTAATATCAGGTTTCACTATCTTGCCAGAAAGTGTGATTGACGTCAACCTGTTATTGTGACAAAGGCTATAAACTCATAGGCTCATAAAATAGTTTAGTGTGGAGGGAGTCTTCAAAAGTCATCTGGCCTAGACCTTGCTCACACTGGGGCTAGGGCAAAGGCTGCTTGGTGTTGTGCAGGGTCAGCAAGGGGAAGTCCATGACCAGTGCTAGCCAGGAAATCCAACCAGAGATTATAATATCCCACTCTTTCCTCAGATAATTTATGAATCACTAAGAAAAGTTTTTTGTCTTTCCAGTGTTGAGTGGGAGAAAAGTAAAACATAGGTGTGCCAAGCCATAATTATCTTTCGGTTCATCCCTTAAGAATGTCTATTTAAAAATTAAATTGGGATATATTTATTTACTTAATAATTTTCCCCAGTGAATAGGAAAAAATATAAGCTGGGAACCACTTTCTACCAAGTTGGGCAGTCCTTGTGATGGTGTATTTGCCAGCTAACATGGAGCTGGACACTAAAAACTCAAGGTTTTACTTGCTAACAATACTGCTTCACAGTGATGGGTGGGATTGGCAGTGTGAGGGATATGGGGGGCTTTAAATTGGGGTGAAACTTCCATGGATGAGCTTTTCCATACTATGTAGATGCCATCATGCTCCACGTGTACTTGGCAGAGCAGTCTATATTTTAGGCAGCTTCTGAACCTGTGCTGTGAATGCATTAAATCTCCAAACAGCGTTCTTGTGCAATTAGTTATGTGTGCTGAAAATTCTGGGCCCTGTTTGCTTGTGCTGATGTCTCTAGATGTGAAAGGTTGCATTAACTTGGCTTTTTTTGTGTGTGTGTGTGATGAAAGAACACACAGCCAAGAGGGGAAATGGCTCTGGAGTTGGTGGGTAAGAGATGCTTGTCCTTAAGTTACAGTCTGGAAGTAAATAAAGATGTTAGCTATTTTCAGTGCTTTTTAATTTGGATGGAGAGGCTGCAATTGGTAGGGCTTTCTACGCTGAAACCGAGATAAGCCTTACAAGCTGAGCCTGGATCATGGCCTATAAGCATAAGAAGCATTACATGGTGCCTTCATGTGTCTTCTTTGAGGAAAATCACCGTGTTCCTTCAAAAAGGGGGGAAATTCTAGTGGGCACTTGATGGGAAAACTCCTAAATCACCCAAGCTGTGACCATGGTCTTCACACTGAAGAGTCCAGTTTGAAGTGCAACACTCTCAGATGAATGTGAGGCATATGCTAGAAAGGGTTTGACCTTTGAAGTGCAACACTTGTAGAAAATGGCATAATCTGATGATGAGAATAAAATCAGTTATATATTTCAGGTTTTCTCCATTTAAAATCTTACTTGACACATTTTCTACTCTGACTAGACCTTGCCAACATTACTGAGCATCTGTAGATACTGTGGTCTGTTTAGTAGTAAATGTGTTGTGGAATTTCATTTTGAAGTTCCTTCAAACAGTCCCCCTGTGACTGATCAAGCTTCTGAGAAAGAGAAGACTTCTCTGTTTCATAGCTGATAGTATATATATATTTTTTTTGAGTAATTGGCATTTAGGGTAAAAATACTACTTCAAAACTGCAATTCAACAAATACTAAAGTTATGTTTTGCCATTCAAAATTACTCCTGCCTCATTTTCAAAATGGCATATTCTGACACAGACTTTTTTCCCCTTGGCAGAGTATTATTTAATTCATTGTTCACCTCAGTAAATTAAAGGCAGCAGAGCAGGGTAGAACACCAATTGCTTAAGGTACATTTTTATTAAGTTATTTAGCCTGTACACTTTGTTCTCACAGCTTTGAGAACACAAACTGTTGTCTGAACAGGTGCTTGACATGATGACTTGGCCACAAGACCCATGGAATTATGTTTGATAGATCTGGATGCCTCCTGAGTATGGAGGAGTTGCAGCATCCCTGGGACCAGCTCAGCTGACATCTATAGGGTTAATTGGAACTTTTTTGAATTAAGGCCAGCCTTTACTAAATTATCTGTAACATTTTATTTCTTTATGTATTTTTCATGGAGTGCCTTTGAAAGACCTTAGAAAGACATGGTGTTTGTCTGGGGGAATTTAATGTTGTTAAGGTTGAGTTTTCTCAGCATATAAGAGGCAGCCATGCTTGGTGAGTATGTCCTAGTTCTTGCAAAAGTTGCTGAAAAAAAGGCAGGATTTTTATTTTTTATTTTTTGTTTTACACTTGGTGATGTCCAGATGGACTTTTGGGGGGTTGATGATCTTTCTTTTCCACACAATCTTTATGAAAAAGGAAACTCTGTAGTGTCAAAATAGTTTTGGTCTGTCAGAATCCTGTGGCAGTAACTGAACGAGGGAAGCACAGCCAAACCCTCTTTGCCAGAGAGAGAAAATGGGATGGGTGTGACTGCTCAGTGTTTTTTGCACACACTGCAACCGAAAGCATCACTTCAGTGGTGGTCAGTGAAATAGCACCATGCTACAGAGCTGGCCAGGCAGTGCATCCCACCTCACTGAACAATGTATGCACGGTATATTCTCGAGTTCTTCTGAGTATATTCTGAGTGTATTCTCCAGTCTATTCTAAGAACTTCTCTGTAGCACTTGATACCCAGTAACATTTCTCTTTGAAGGGCTTGCTTGAGTATTTTGATATTCCTAAGCAGATCCAGAGAATTCGCAGGTTGATAAAATATTTTCCACAACAAACTATGACTGAGCTGTAGGGTTGGTTTTGCCGAACAGCTGCAAAAACAGATGAGGTGTATGTGGTGCTGCAGCTGAAACACTGGGATTTTTGTATCAGCTTCCTTGAGAGTCACTGGAACAACACTTAGAGATGCTACTGAAGAGAAAGTCCTGCTGTAGCAAACAGTGGGTGAAATTATTCAGGAGTACTCATGCTTGTAGCAATTCTGTCTTTAGATCTATTGATCTTTCTTTGTGTGTGCTCTTTTTCCACCTAATTTGGCACAGCTCTGTTGCCAGTTGGTTACTGATATTACAATGTAGGGGTTGATAAGCACTTGCCAGCATTCAGAATCTTTCCATTCCCACACTTTACAAGCCCTGGCCATTTTTCAAACTTGTCATTTGAAGCTGTTTGAATCACGGAAGAACAATGACGAGTGAGGGAGAATGTGTTACTACTGATATTTATCTGGGAGCCTCCTTTGGTGCAATTACCAGCTGGGAGATAAAAACTGCGGTGCAGAGAGTGTGTTTGGATGATGGTCAAAAAATAGAGGTTAGTGCACTCTGAGAGAAGCTGGAGAGTGCTGGATCAGCACCAAGCAGTCGCAGCGTATCACACTGTACAGGCTGGGTCCTCCACATGGGAAAATGAAGCCAGGGACACTCCTGGGACAAGGAGCCCAGAGCCCTGGCTTCACCTGTTCCCACTGTCACTGGAGATTTAGAGCTCAGAGGTGGAAGGAGCTCCCTGCCCTGTGCAGGTAAGGTAGGAGCCGTGGGCCATCACCAGCAAATGCTCTGACATTTCCCATCTGTGTCCCACATGTCTTCAGAGACTTTGTGATCCTGTGAAATAGCAAGGGGTAAAATCCTGATGTAGAGGCAGTGAGCCTATTCTTCATTGCTTCGCTGATCAAAGTAAACCTTCCCTCCTCTCTGGCCTTGCACATTGTCTGGGTTCAGGTGTTGTGTGGCCAGACAGTCCCAGGAATTGATGTGTGTGTTAATGACCACTCACTGCACACTTGTGGGTAAGATCAAAAAACACTTCCCCTGGGCTTCCTCTTCCACGGTGTTTCGTTTCCCTGCCCCCCCCTTCATCCTTCTTTCAGCTGTTCTACATGTAATTTGCCCTGCTCTTGCTGCTGATGCTGCACTGCTTGGCTGTGCATGAGCTGTCTGTGCTTGGGGTTGGGGTCCCACACCAGGAGGTGTCTGGCTGCTGCACCGACCCACAAAGATTCCTGACCTGCATTCCATTCCTGCCTGGGCTGCAGTGTAAGCCCTGTGCCAGTGCCTATGCAGAGACTACTTCAGGTTAGAAGTAAATGACTGGTTGTGACTTGGGAGAATTTCTTAATCTGGTTTATCTCATAGGTGCAATATACAATGAGTATATTGGTCCAAGACAGTGTGTTTGAGGTGGCTGGGGAAAGAAATGTACATTGAAGTATGGCAGTAGCAGGCTCAAATGAAGAGTGTGTGTCTTGTCCTCCTTCAGACAATACCAGAGAGGTCAGCAATAAAGTTGTGCTACACCCTGGGGGTCTGGGTTTGGTTTGCAGTGGAGTGTGAATGAGGGGCCCCATCTCCAGCCTCTGTGGGTAACCCTCTGTGAGTAATGATGGTTTAACTTCACCATCTTCCTACCACATTGCAACCACAAAGCTGTGGTTACCCTCTCAGTCCCTTCATCTCATCTCCTAGGATGTCTCTGGCACAGGTGGTGGCAAACTTGGATTGTGAGAGGGGTGAACACTTAAAGAAAAGTGTTTTAAGCAGGGTCAGTTGCCTGATCTGATCCTTAATCCCTCCATCCCAGGGTGCTGAAGCCCATCAGAAGAGCTGGGGTGTATGGCTTGGCTGTGCCCTGCAAAAGCCACGGCTAACCCTCACTCATTGCTGCTCCATAGGGAAGTTGAGCATGAACTCGTCAAGTGGTTTATGTATCTGATTGAGGTCCTTAGCCAGGGATGGGACAATTAATTAGTAAAAAACCACAGGCCCATGGAGAGACAGAACAAAAGTCTATTGAGGGAGCAGGCAGCCCTGTGGATCCAGAGTTGTGTGCAGCTTCCGCGGCAAGTACGGTGCAGCCCCAGCTCCTCACACTTGAACTTACTCAAAAAAGCAATGTCAGTACCATTATTACTTCATATGGGCTACTATTTAATCACCCAGTGGAGTCCTCCCTGTTTCATGCTTCCACTAAGTACAGCTCCTTAAAAGACAAACAAATTAATGGTCTCTCTTTATTTTCCCTTGAGACAAAGCCACAAAACAGCCAAAGCCCTCAGTGTCTCTCAGTGATTTTGTTTAGTGCTCTCAAAACCTCACATTATGTAAAGTTTAGGATTGTTCAAACCAGGAAACCTGACACAGGGTTCTCTTTTTATCTGCAAAAAAAGACATTGTGTCATGGATTTTTAGGAATAAAGCTGCAGAACAGCTTGATGTGGGTTTTTCTATTAACCAAAACAATGTGTTGAAGCATTCAAGATGTGTCAACTTGCTAAATTTCATGGAGCATGTAGAAATCTTAAGATCTCCTACCTGCAATGACACATAAATTCCAGCACCACTAATTTTGCTTAAATGCTTATGTGCAACTTTTTCCATGAAGTTTGAATCAGAACTGCTCTTTTGAGACGAGTTATGGATGCATGAATTTCTAGCAAAACAGCATGACCACAATGGAGTCTTAGTGCATGTGCTGGTTGATCATCACAGGTAGCCCTGCTGTGGAAAAACTGCTTTCACATGGGATTTAGCTGTGCACAAAACGAACTGGGAGATGTGGTGGCTTGGCAAAAGTGAGGTAGTTGATGCACAGACCAAATCCTTACCCTGCAGTATCTTTTTAGGTATTAACTGGGAAAAACCTCAAACACAGAGTGCTTGTCATTCTGCAGGGCTACATGGAATAAATGAACTAGTTTGCTTTAAGCTGCTCACAGACCTTTTCAAACCCAAATTCTGACTGCAGAGGCAGAAATTCCTCCTTGTAAATTCTGAATGTGGGCAGTGGTAGAAAAATTGTAGATTTTTCAGAAGTGAAGAAGAAAGCTGCTAGTTACACTGGACTTGGAAAATTGTCTTTCAAAACTGAAAAAATTACCTATTCTTTTGGTTTTTTGGGGGGTATGAGTATTGCTTGCTGAATGCAATTAGTATTTTTCTGTAGGACTGATGAATGAGAATTGATTAGGGACCATTTTCTTTCCTAGAAAATGTACTGTATCATCAAAATTTCTGGTAAAGAAAAGAGTGGTTTGAGTTATCCTATGGTGACAAATTCGAAGTCGAGAACACCAGTCAATTCTGTGATTTCTTGCTATGAAAAGGATGCAGGCACATGCTCTGATTTGTGATGATCTTCACATCACAATCTAAAGCTGTTTCTAAATGCTGTGGCTGCTGTTATTGTTATGGCCTATTGTGAATGAAGATGCATCACTTGATTTTTCACTCGTATCCCACTTGATCTAAAGCAACTGGATTCCCTGAGGGGATGCAGAGGTTTGTGGGTGAAGGGTGGGGTACAGGGGATCAGGGCAAAATTTGTGGTAAAGACATCATCTTTTGGTATTAGATTTGGAGAAAGCTGGCAGGTTTTGAGACATGAAAGAACATATTCAGCAGTTCTGCCTTCTCCTTACAGGCAGTGCCTTGCCTCTGCCCTTACACCATCACAACCACTGCTGTTTTCTCAAAGCAGTCACTTTCTTAGTTGTCTTCAAGCATCACCCAAAACTCTTCCTGTTTTTCCTGCAACTCAAAATACAAACAATATCAACTTTGGCTTGTGTTCAGCAATAATCCTGATAAGATTTCTCAAGAACCTCAACAGAACAAGTGAAGAGTAATTTCATTGGTGCAGTTCTGTGGTATACCAAAATACATCAAGTATTGATACTTGTTTTCTTTCTTTCTTTGTCTCAATCCAAAGACATAAATAATTGTAATGGATTATTTGTGGTGTTTGAAGAAAAAAGTGTTCTAATTGTATGTTTTAGGTTTCTTTCACTTTTGGCTGCAAGGTCTGGAACTAATTAAACCTACTAGACTCAGAAAGAAAGGCATATGGAAAGAAAATATCACGAGGTAGAACTTTAAATCTATTAAAGGGAATGAGGGGTGAGTAAATAACATTAAGATGAACTAGCCTGGGGATCACTGTCTTTGGGCCCTGGTTTATAGGCTGTATTTATAGGAAGAGATAGATGTGAGGTCTACATCGTGAATGACCCCAAAGCTGGGGCATCACGATGTCGTTTGAAACCATCTTTAATGAAGATACAGATCAACTGAAGAGATGGTTTTAGGATATCATAGTAAAAAAGTGGATAAATGTGACATTAGTCTCTTTGATATGCCGTGAATTAGGAATGTGGATAATGATGGTTGGAAATGAAAGTGCATATGAATTAGCCTACTGGTGTGGGGGAACAGAACTATGGTGTTATACACACTATTACCAGCTCCTGAATGCCTTCCAGACAATACTGGAAGATAATTGTTTGTGCAGCTGGATCTTCTCTATCTGCTTTCAAACCACTCTGCAACCATGTGGAAAAGATTTTATTATATTTTAAATCTGTGTATCTTCAGAATATTCCAATACCTCCTGAGCTTGGAGAAAACTTTAATTATTACATAGCTCCAAAAACTCTGGACTGGAAACATTTGTACATCTCCATGGGAGGAATGTAATTCCTAAAATGAACCAAGTCCTTAAGAAATGAGAGAGTTTCCACTCTTAAAGCCCTCCAAGAAAGCTCAAGACAAGGTGGTTTTAATTCTTTTTTATTTTATTTTAAATTTCGGGGTGCACACTTGGCGATCTGGCTGTGTAATTGCAGAGCTATTGAAATTAATCTGAGAGTCAGTTATTTTGGTGGTGGATGAAACAATAATACAACTAGCATAAGAATGCCAGGGATTTTTGGATAAATTATAGACGAAAGAAGGTAGTGGCTTACATGTTTTGAACAGTGACTGTTTTGGTGGGCTCTTTTAGTAACAATAATTTTACCATACACAAATTCCTACCATTAAAGGTCTTGGCCTGATAAAAATACAGCCTTAATACAAATTGATCTTTTTATTTCACAACATCAAGCTCTTAAGAAGAGGAGAACACAGTGGTGACAAGCAGAATGTAGCGTTTTCTTCTTGGCAGGGGTGGACATTTCATGTCCCAAAAATCAAATCAAGATTTATAACAAAACAAACATATTTTATTGAAACGAATGGGAGGCAGAAGCTGGTTAGGTTACTGGATGAGTAACATGCTTATAAAAAGTCTCAAACTTCTCTGTCTGACTGGATCCACCCAGAGAAAGTTCCTTCAACTCCATCAACACACACAAGAACCCTTAACTGCAGAAGTACCACTCATGCAAAAGACAAAAGGATGAGAATGGAAGTGGCTGTTGGTGAAAACAAGGGTATCTGGAATTTTGTCTAGTATTGGAGAAGCTGCCTTGATGTTTTTTTGGTGGGAAAGAAGGATATACAGAAGATGCTGTGATAAAGTACAATTTGTAGTTGCTCTGATGGGGAGCCCTGGGGAAGCCCCCTTTCTTTCTCTGGATCCAAATCTCCACTAGCAGAACTGGCCCCTTTCCTGTGTGCTACTGCAGAGAAAGCAGTGACAGCAAGGCTGAGCAGGAGGAAGGATGGAGTAGGAGCTGGAGGCTGATAGCTACTTTGGGACTTTCTTGCAGGCTTTGGTCACTGAATTTCTTCTTTCTTATTCATTACTTTCTTTGTTTGGTTCTTCTATTCCCCACCCCCCCCACCACCATAGTCCCCTTAATTTATGTCCAGCTGTCTTAGATTACAAATGGCAAGGGCTGGTTTGAGATACACTCCCATTACATTTTCAGCTCCTGAGCATTACTGCCAAGCAGTAATCTACTCCAGGACAAGTCTGAGACTCAGCCTTGATAGAGTTTGGCCCCTTATAGAAAGGGATTTCTGTGACTGCTCTGCTAGGGAGAAGGGCAGCTGCATGCAGGGAACCAGCCAGGCTGTGGGATGTGAGCAGCACAAGTGTGGGACAGGTGGATGGATGGAACCTCTGGGGGTGCTGGCTGCATGCAAGCCAGGGAGGAAGCTGTCTGGGATGGGCTGTGAGCAGGGAGGGCTGCGTGAGGGGACAATACAAGATATCGCCTAAGCCCAAACTGAAAAATGCTGTATTCCACCCTGCAGGCCTCAGGGAACTGCTTGGTGGAACTTGCTGCTTGGATGTAGACTTGAGCCCTTTGTTCACAGTCACACTGGGCTGTAGCTTGTGCTCCTGTACCTTTGATGGCTGACTGATGTCTGTCAATCACTGTGTTAGGGTATGCCTGTGCTTTGACTCCTCGCCTGGGCTCCCACTGCACCTACTCTATGTGAAGAGGCCTCTTCACTTTGCAGGAACACACAGAGGTTTTGTGGTCTGGGCAGAGGTGCAAAAGGAGCCAACCAAGCCATTGCAGAGCAGCACTACAGTGCTACCCTTGTTCTCTTCCCTCTTTTGAGAGCCCAGTGCCTGCTGTTCAGTTTCCACCAGCAAGTTCTTGCAGGACAGACCCTTTGCATCTGACAATGGTCTGATGTCCTTGATGCTCATGTGGTTGGCTGGTGGGGTGCTGGGGGAACAGTGTCTTCCTCCTTGCACTTCTGCAGAAATGTTGTGTTTCTGAAATGAAGTATGTTGTTTGCATGTCAAATGGCATGGGGCATTTTCACAGCTCTCTTGGCAGCCACAGGCTTGGCGTATTGCAGGCTGAAGATCTGCCAAGGGCAAGCATTTAGAAAAAAAGTAAAAATAAAAAAGTCCCTTGCAGGCAACTGCCAGAGTTTGGTGCCAGGTTAATCAGAATTCCCCATTGTCTCTCTGAGACAAATGTTCTGATCAAATCTATTGTTGTTGGGCTTGATGGGACAAAGTGTTACTGAGTTACATCATAGCTATAATGTGGAAACTGGAACACAGCACAATTTATGGTGGAATGTTCCCTGGTATTGTTCAGAAATATCACCACAGAAGAAGTTTGTGGGAATGATTATTTGAAAGCTGCTGGTCTAACAGTGGCTTGAGCCCAGCTCCAGGGTGTCTAACTAGGCTCTGCTCCATAGCTTAAGTAAACTACTTAACCTCCCTGTTTCTGCTTTGCCCTTTATGAGCAGTGGTGTTAACGTGTTTTTCTGCCTTCCTGCAAGGATCTGCTCATGTTGCCAACTGGCTCTGGTTTATGAATCCGTGCTGGTGTTGCAGATTTTGCTGTGTCTGTTGGACTGGGGATTTTCTCTTCTTTCTGTCCAACCTGGTCATTGAGTTCTCATTGCTGCAGCATCTCAGAGATGTCTTGGAGTGACTGAGAGTCCTGCCTGCTGGGGCTAACATGGCAGAAGGACCTGGCACCCACTGCTTCCACAGTTTGCTTCTACAGGTCTGCAGTCAAGCGCCATGGGAAGAGCACTGAGACTCCCTGGTCCTTCAACAGTGCAGGCTTAAGGACTATGTGGTTCTTAAAAGTGGAAAAGAAGCAAGTAAAGTGTTGGTTGTGCAAGACGTAACACTAATGAGACCTCAAAAAAGCTATTGCAGGACATGAAAGAGGTGGGAATCAGACACTCTTGTCTAGCCACCTTATGTCACTTAATAAAAGACACATATCTGTGAGACGTGTAGTGCATAAGATTGCATCCAGATTTCGTGGCTCCCATCCATCCTCACGCAGACTGAGTGCTGCCTGGTTCCTGGTTGTCCTCAGCTAATGGGGCTTACCGAGGTGACATAGCACACCAGGTAACTTGAGCAACCTTACCGTCATTAGTATTAAGCTGAACACTGAAATTTGGAGAGGAGGTCATCTGTCTCTTTCTCACTGACTTTTTTGTGTAGCAAACAACAAGGTTTGCATGAGCACCTTCTGACATTTGATAATGTCATCTCTGCAAAGTGTCATTGTGTTGGAGAACAGGAGACAGGCTGGACTAAAGGCACAGGAGACTTAGGAAAGCAAGTAACAGAGCATACAGGGGTCTTAAATGAAGTCTGGGTGGGATCTAGCTGGTTGGGTTTACCATGATAACTGATCATAATATTTCATCTTATGTCTGTAATTCTTTGAAGATGCTCTAGGCTCCCAAACTCTGAGGGAAATGTTTTCATTATGCCAAAAATTCTCAGCCTTTGATGGCTCTCCCTGACCTAGCTGAGCCACCTGCTCAGATGCCTTTCTTCCTGTTGTGCAGTTTGGGGTGGAGGAGAAATAGCACTTCCCTTTCCTTCATCTCATCTTTGCCTTTATCTTTTTTTCTCTCTGTTTGTTTTTGTTTTACCTGGGTTGGGGAGGGCAGTGAGTTACAAGCTAAAAAATACAGCCTGTGGCATCAGCAGGGAGCTTTCATATTGTAATCACCTGGGTTGTGTTGTCACAGCTTTGTTGGTATTTTGGCCATAAACACACCACTCTCACTTAAGACACAAAGACCATGCTGTAAGTTCATTTTGCTTGGCAGTATGTGCTTAAAAAATAAAAGGTTTCTTTCTGTCACATGTGTTTAACATAGAAGCTAATTAGAAACAAATGTTAACACATGACATTATCTACCAGCTGCAACATAACAGCAAAGCTAAATTTGGTAATAATGAAGGGGCATAGCCCAAGCACCCAGACCAGCAGACAATGGTTAGTGTTACCAAAAAGGGTTTGTCAGTGATACCAAAACAAGTGGGAACAGTTCAGCTGGCAGCTTGAAGACTGACATTAGGATCAGAGGCGTAGACAGAAATTAAAAAATAAAGTGATGGATCAGTTTTGAAAAGAGATGACTGCATGGATTAGTTGCCTCATCAATTGATGAAGTTAGTTTGAGTACCAGCTGGTGAAGCTGTACCAATGATTTTCATGGGCCATGACAACTTATGGCTTATGAGCTACAATGGAGGAAAGTGCTGAAAATGTGTGCAGTGCTGTGAGGAATAGATTCAAGATGATGTGAACTAGGAGTGTGTGCTGTGTTCTCATCCCTGGAGGGGAAGAATAAAATAGTCTAAAACTGTTTTGGGAATAGCATCTCAACATAGTCACAAGGACACCACAAGAAATAAAATATTAGAGAGCTTCCAAAGATGGGAAATTATTGACCCAGAAACCCTGCCTCTTTCAAAGAGCAATGAAATCAGAGAAGTTCACAAAGACACTAGGAATGGCAAAAGGAAATTCTACCAGCAGTGAATCTGACCATGGGTCCTAAGCTCTGGAATCAAATATTATAGCAATGTATAATGAGGCAAAACATTGTCTCGTGATCTGGGTTGTTCATGTAAGAGTATCTGGTGATATGATTTTTTCATCGATGAAAATCAAAGAGAGAAAATGTCTCAACATAAAGGAGGAGTGAAGCCTTCCTGAGGAGAATATAAGGGGGGAAAGTTGGATGTGTGCAAAGGAAATAAGATGCCTCCTAACATTAAGGAAGGAATTAGTGGTTGATGAGAGGAATGAGGCACTAGGCTCAAGCCTTCAGAGAAAAATATATGCCAATTTTTTGACTTGGGAGTGCAGACATTGGATGTGGTGGATGACAGTGTCTGCTGGGATGTGACTGTAATGCTGTTACCAAACATGCTGAATTAACTGGGTATTTTTCCCAAGATCCAGATTTGTTAAATGTCTGTAACTCCTATATTTTTTCATGAGATGTACTATACTCTGCCTTTTCTAGAAGACATTTATTAGACAGAGACTGTCAGTGGTCAGAACAAATATTTCCTTGAAGATGAATTTATGATATTTTGGATGTAGTCAGATGATAACATTAGCTAAGCTGAACAAGACTCAGGAGTCATTCCAGGCAGATGTCACTGAAAGAAACCCTCAGTACTCAGTGATGCAGCTCCACACAGATCTGCCTTTCAGAAAAATACCATCTCCCTTGCCTGAGAAACTGAAATACTTAAAATAGACAGTGAGTTTGGAATTGCATGGGACCAAAAGTAGTTTTACTGTGACTGCCAGACCCAGTGCCTGATCCTGCTGTGTCTCAAGGCCTGGCAGAGATAAGATCTTGACATGCACAGTCTGGTTTTTCATGTCAAGAAGACTTGGATGCATTGGCCTGGAGGAAGTTATGGTATTACCCAATAAAGAAAAATGGACCTGGTCTCAGTAGATCAGGAAGTGCTTGGTCCTACACCGTTTGGTGCTGAAACCATTCCAGGTAAAATGGCAAACTGTGCTTAGCAGTCATCTTCAGCCCTCCAAAAGTCAAGTATCTTGTCTAAGCTAGTGGTTTCCCATCCTGCTATGGTCAGCTTGCACGGAGTAACTTGTCCAGCCTGCTCCAGGTCTCCACACACATTTGGGGTGAATCCTGTCTAAATGCAGAAGGAGCCTGTGTGACCAGCATACGCTGGTGATGAGCTTGTAAATGCTGGAGATTGAGCTAGATGAGCCCAGTCCTCCTTAAGTGTATCTGTCTCTTTTCTGCAAAGTGGGGAATTGCCCCCAATCTTCTCTGAGTATCTCCCTGTGCAAAGCTGCAGTTTTTTATGCTTGGGTGGGTCAGTGTGATGCTCTTGAAGTGGGAGCATTCCTGCAGCCTCATTTCAGACAGGCTCCTTGTTAAGTGTGATATTACCTGTTTCTTAATATCTTTACAAATCTTGACTTCCTTTGGTCCTGGATTATGCCATTCCAGGAATTTTTATTTTCAGCTTTCTGTTTCACAAAACGTCTGCAACTTTTAATGGAACTGAAATGTACCTTAGAAGGGCTAAACATGCATCATCAAAATCCTAGGAGTTATTTCATTATTTTTAAAATGTTTAAAGTGGATTGTTGGATTATTAGCAGTGAGGCCAAGCAGTTATTTGCCTAAACACCACCTTAGGGTCTTTAAAAGCCAACAGAGCTGTAACCTATGTGACTGTTGCCCCCACGTCAGGTGAACTTTGTCCAGCAAAAAATACACCTGATACAATATCATTGCTTGGGCTGTGTTATCTCCAGTTCAAGGAAATGAAAATAAAAATGCAGATTAATTTCTCACTCAGTGCAAAGAAGTGCACGTGCGTTGAGCTAGGAAGGACACCTTTTCTTATTCCATCAGCATGAGGTCTTTGCCTTGCTGCAAACTTGACCAATGTTGTCCATTGGTCTGAATGGCCCAGGGGATCCCTAATTTCTAACTTTAGTTAATGATGTTCTTGTAAACGTGCTCACAGATAGGATTCTCCCTTGGAAAAAGTCCTGGTATCGGGACTTCTGCCAGGCTTTGGACTAGTCTGTGGAGATTAGAGTTTGCTGGAAATGTCTGGCATGACATTTCAGTTGAGTCACCACCCCTAGAGGTATTTAAAAGCCGTGTAGATGCAGTGATTAGGGACACGGTTCAGTGGTGGACTGGGCAGTGCTGGGTTAATGGTTGGACTTGGTGATCTTGGAGGTCTTTTCCAACCTAAATGACTGCCTCTGTGATTCAGCTTGTCCCTGCAGCCTGCCGTACTCCCCACCTGCTGCACGGTGCAGCCATGCCTGCTGTGGGGCTGTGAGAAGGCACCTAAGCCAGCATGGTGGCACTCCTTTGTCTTCCCCAGTGTGTGGGAACTGAACAGAGCAACAAGTGACTGAAGATTTTGTGTGCCCAGCTAGAGACATGTCATCAGGCACCCTCATTTTTATCTTATAGGTATTTTAAAGTAGCAACATGTAAATCCATGTGTCACCTGTAGGAAAGTCCCTGTGGTTTAGCAGTAGGAGACACCACAGACACATAAGTGCATCATGAGCGAAAGCTGCACCACCACAATACCTGAACCCCTTGAATGGCACCTGCCTCCACGTCCAGCTTCCTGGGAAGTAGTTAATGTTGAGGTGAACTGAGGACACATTTACAAAAAATCATACAAATCATTATATATGGGTTATCTGAGTGACCCCAGACTGATGGCAATCAGTATTATTGGCAAATAGTATCTACTTATTGTCACTGTTGGGAGTAGTGTACGATTTGAAGGATTTTCATAGCCACCCAGAGCAGTGTGTCAAGGATCATTTCCCCTTGGCTTTCCTTGCAAGAGACTGATTGCTGATAGAAAGGACAGAAATTTCGACCTGCTTGAGCTGGTTGTAGCCAGTTTTCCATAAACACGTTACAGTTTAAAGCCAAGGAATGCTCTTTAGAACAGATGGTGAGAAGGAATGGCATTCATTCAAACCAACATGGCTGAAGAAATTTTGGATATGTTTTTGCATAATAAACATAACGTATGCAAATGTATGTGCATGTGCTTACATATAGGTAGTACTTTCATTTACATAATTCTCAGTAAATAAACTTGACTTGTTTTTCAGCTGTCAAATACCTACAGAAATATCAACCATATTTTACTGCTGTCTTGGTCATTTGCTCAGTATTATACAGACTTCTGTTCTAGTGACAGGATGGAAGTTATTCTCATAGATATGGTAACTGGAAGTTTATTACTGTAAATCTTGTGTTTTACTTTTTAGAGATAGGACATACAGTGTGCTGATGCTGACATTGTCTGGAAAATGTTGTCTTCTTTCCTTTATCAGAATGCTTGTTTTATAATGGGCTGCCAATCAGTTTTTAAAAAGTTCTGAGCATCTATATTTGAAAATCAGTATATTCAACAATATATAATCCCTATCAGAGCATTGACTTCTTCTATGAAACACAGATTTCCTCTGTCCTAGTTTCAAGTCTTTGAACGCCTGTGAATAGAATTTGATGTGTGCCCTGCTTGAAGAGACTCCAAGTTGTTCTGAGAAAACATGAATAATAATTGACTATAGAGCTGGCCAGCTGTGTTTTCAGACATGATTTTCACACACATGCTCACACTCCTGCAGGGTTTCTCCTTACATGGGCTGTATAAGACAACATCAGTTTCTGCAGCAAAGGTGGTCTCTAGTTGGAGTTCTCAACTTTGCCCCACCAGTTGCTCGTGCTGACAGCAGTTTTCATGCTGAGGGGCAATTACAAACCTAGCTGAAGGCTGGTGTTTCTGCAGAGTGTCTGAAGTAGCAATGAACACCCGTGTTCTTGCAGGAGCTTCCAGAAAAACCTTCTCTGTAATATGATCAGATCATCTTGTTCGGATTAGCAAGTTGTCGGTCTGGTTGTTGCTCCTGCTCGTCTTCAATTTCTAATCTAGTGACAAGCTGTGAGTTATTTGATTTGGTTCTTGTGGTGGATCCAGGATAAAAACACAATGCCTTGAGGATCACTGTGTAGCTGAGAGTGAAAAAGTATGTCCAGTTTGGAAGTCTGCTTATTATGTACTCTTCAGTGGTGATACGAAGCGCAAACTTGAAATCCCTGCCAGGCCAGTCTGAGAAATACATATTTTATGAGATACTTCAAGGCATTTGCAAACATTTTTGAGGGGACAACCAACAGTTGTTTCAAATATATTTATCTGTGACCTAGAAAAATTGTTCTTGTGGTTTTGTGATCTAATGTGGCTTGTGCTATAGACGTCTGCAATGATTTTTAATAACTGATTCATTACCAGTAGTCCAAATCTACTGACCAAAGACGTCTTTAACAGGCGTATGAGCTCTGAGTGCACTTCAATTACATTACACAAACAAGATACTACCGTGTATGAAGGGGCTGTATGACTTGTATTTTTGCTTCAGTTAAAATATAACCAAAACGTAATCTTTTGTACATGGCCTTATGAAAGACTGAATCACGTGCAGCAGCACTACCATAAAATTAAGTGGTTGTTAAAGGATTTAAGATATGGTCCTTAAAGTTTGAAAAAGGTACTTCTTCGAAATGGGGGGATAATAATCTCTGCGGTTCTAGTAATTATATTTTATTATACCGTGTCATATTTTATTTTACTGTACTTTTTGTCACAGTTGAAGCAACTGGTGTGTATTTGAAGTGTAGTTTTAAAGCACCAATAGTGCTTTTGGAAGTTGGCTGCATTTCAGTGGTGGGGATCTTGGAAATATGTGACTAAAATAGATTTTACAAATCAGTAGATTTGTAGCTTCTAATTCTATCATTCATTTGCCTGCTCAGCTGGTTTATGCTGCTTTTATCAGGTATGGGTGAGATTGACACTGGCATAGAGCCTTCACCTCTAGAGCTTTAAAAAAAAAATTTAAAAATGAATGGGGCACAGAAAAGTGACCCAAAAGGGGGCATTGGGAGAAGCCTCTTTTTTTACACTAAGAGATGTAAGAAACTCTCTCTGTCTTAAGCTCATGGTAGAGCAGCCTTGCTTTATCACCCTGAGTAGCAGCAGCAGCAAGAGCAGCATGCCATTTCTTCTGGAAAGAACAGCAAGGTGGAGGGTTTGCAGCTGAAGAGAGATGCTGGAACTTAAAAATAGAGCATAACTTTTAACGGGAGGGTGGTTGACCAAACTCCAATGGGATGGCATTGATTATCTGCCTCTTGGTAGCTACTGAATGAGGTCCTTGCTGAAAGGTGTGTTTTAGCCAGACCAAAGTAGTATTTTAAGCAGAAGCCATTTCAGTAAATAGAAAGAGAATTGACAAGCAATATGGTTCCTTCTGGCTTTAAATTCTCTGAATTATCAAGGTGTTGCTGGTTTTTGCAGCCATGCCATTTATGAAGTTCAGTCTACCTTTCTCCAGTGTGCAGTCCTGGGGAAAGACTCAGCTCATCCTAGGCCAGATACTCAAGGATTGATGTTTGATGTTTATTGCTTTCCGCTACATTCAGCAGGTTTTATGCCATTATATACTTCATGATAGAGGCCCTTTGATCCTTTCTGGAAAGGTAGGTGCATATGTGTATTTTGTGTTGTTTCCCCTCTTTTGGAGAGAGATGTGCCTTGCAGTGAGGATGGAGATACATGACAGAGACCCATGCTGAGCTTTCTTATCAGACATCAGCCCTGTGCAAATATTGGGCTGAATATTTGTCAAAATCTGAGTCTTTGGATAATAATGTGACAAATGTACAGTATTTTGTACTTCACCTCTTGGCAAACACACTCATTAATTGTCTATTTGGTAAGAAATCCTCATAGGTGCTGGTAGGAAAAAATTAGATGGGAAAACCTTTTGCTCAATTCTCAGAACATGGGAAAGAAACAACATGTGAAAAGTATTTGGGAAGCACTTGGATGAGTGGTGTATGAGTGTACATTAATTCATTATAATGAAAATTTTGTCAACTTTCTTTCTGGAATTTTGGGGCTTACGTATGATGCTGCCATGGCTACAAGGATCATGTGTTCTCCTCAGCTGGCTGTAGACAAGTTGGTGAGGAGCACTAATGCCAGCAGAATGTAGCAATGCTCCCCAGCGCGTGGTTCCCTTTGCTCTGTGTCTGGCCTCCCATCTTGGTGCTCTGCTCTCTCTGCCTGTGTTCTCACGACTGTCTCTGGTTCCTATCATGCGGCAGAAAACCTTCCCTCGGCAAAAAGGTCCTCCCTTGACCATCTTCCTTCATCTCAGTTGTTTGTCCCCAGATGAGTTATTGATCTGGTGCTGGTAGCCTTGAGCATTGTTTCCAAACAGCAGAGACAGAAGCTGCTTGGAAAAGCAGTGATGAAACCAGAATGATAATTGCTGCTAGTTATGAAGCATTTCTGCAGTCTCAACCAGGCAGGGACCAGTGGGTGGCCAAGGCATGGCTGAGGGACAGAACTGGTCTCAAGACTGAGAAGTTTGCTCATTTAAAGGTGAGTCAGGCATCTGTGCAGTGCGGATGGATTATTGGCAACAGATGTCCTTCCATAGACCTGTGTTTTCTTCAGCATAAGAGAAATGGGGGGGTTTCTGAGCTTGCGAGTTGAAGTCTGCCTGAAAATGATCTTTCTTGACTGTTGCCAGTGGGACCACCTCCCTGCCTCTGCCTTGGTGCTCTGTGAGCCTGCTTTTCGACAGCTTCTACAGCAACCCCCTTCTGAAATTTATTAGAGGAAAAAATTGCTAATACTGGAAATGACCTGTTCACCTCCAGGTGCCTTCATGCAGGCTGTGTCAGGGAATTTCATGTATTCTTTTTCAGTAATGAAGTAAGTTGGCAATGGAGATTTTTCTTTGCAGGACATCATTAAATAGCCCACGTGCTGTGCTGGCCATTACACGTGTGCCCTTTTGCCCTCTGCTGGAACCAGCAAAAGGTGTGTCATAAGGACATTATTCCTATAGATGAATCAATCCACTAACCCATTCTCTAGCAGCAGCATTAGGTTTCTCTGTTCCTTGTCACCCTGAAGCGCTGGGTGGATGCTGTCTGTGGCTGGGTGATGTCTCTGAAACTGAAATGACCCAGTGACCAGCCAAGCAGACTTTTGTCTCCAACAAAAGTGTGCAAGAAATTGCTTTGCCAGCACGCGCATGGACTGCTTGGAAGATCTTGCATTAGAGCCTCTTCCTAATGAGCTGTGGGATCTGGGAGTTGTGCATTAGGCTAATCTTTCCAGGAATTTGACTTGAAAGCTTACCACATATCCAAGTACAGGACATGCCCATTCAAATGAAGAGTTAGGTGTCTGAACTCCTATTTGACTGTATTTATTCTAGATATTTATTGGCCCTTGTTCTTGCAGGACTTTTTTTAAAGTCTGTTATAATGTCAGATGTGCTGAATGCTGTAAAAAAACCCTGACTCATCAATCTTGATGGATTTTTGTTTGGCACTTATGGGTTAGGCCTGGAGACACAGCCCTTTTATAAGTGTGCTGTGTGCTTTTAAACTCATGTATAAGGACATTGAGGCATGAGGTTTGCATTTGCTTTGCACTCACCCATGCCTGCAAATGAACCAGCTGTATAAAACATACAGCAGTGCTGTATTTTCCTGCTCCCTGTGATGGTAGGACTCCCACAACCTGCTGAGGCTGGTCACCACCAGCCCTGTGCCCCAAATCCCTGGAGCTTGGGGCTGACACGCTAACAGGGGGAGCAGCCTCCTGCTGCAGAAGGACAGCCCATCTCCTGCCGAGTCTTGCTGTGGCAGCTGCATCACCAGGCCCCATCCCAGTCCTCACTGTCAGACTGTTTTTGCCATTCCAGCCCGTCAGTGTACCGCAGCCATCAATATAGACATTCCAGGGGAAGTTGTGCAACTATCCCTGCTTAATCATTAACTGGGACGTTCTGGCTGTTACATTTTTTTTATTTATGTCTAGATTTTTGCGAGGGGAGACACTTGTTGGCCAGAGCAGGCTGAAACGCACACAGGGTTCTGGCGCTCAGACGTGCTCTGCCCTGTGTACATGAAGCTGAGCAGTGCAAGGCTGGCCAGAATTGAAAGCAGGGCTTCCAGTGACGAGGTGAATCAAAACGGGCTGTTACTCCTAAGGAGCACTGGCTTTGCTGAAGGTCCTGGCTGGGAGCAGCTCCGTGCTGAGCGTTGCAGGTGTCAGCACGAGGAGCCTGCCCTGCAAGGGGCAAAGCCAAGGCACAGGGGTGACCCCTTGGCCAGGACATGGGCACCTGTGTGCAGAGAGTCGGGTTGTTGTTGTTGTGGGAGGATCCCTGGAGGCTCACTGGGGCTGGAGTGTGTAGAGAGGGCTGGAGGGAGGTGCAGATGGGGTTTTCTTTCCCCAACACGTGGAGTTAGTGGCTCTTGCACTGGGGCTCAGAGCTCTCTTTTAGGCAATGCTGAGCCAGTTCCAGCTCACTCCTGGCTAGAGTTGGTTGCTGGGGAGATGATCCCTTCTTCTGTCTTTGTCCCCCACCTGAATCTGCATTTTACTATTCAGCTGGGGCCTATCTTGGTTTGAGTCAGTGCTTTGGCCACACTGATTGATTTCAGAAATTTGTGTATTTTGAAGCATTGAAACAGCATGACGACCAGTAGAGAAGCAGTCTGAATCCCTGCTGATTTTTCATGGAGTCTACTATGTCCCCCCTAAGCACCCGTCTCTGATTCACTATTGCAGTGGATATTTTGGAAGGTGTGAGTGATAGCAGCTACAGCAGACAGCTCTTCATACTGTTCTTTCATCTCTAGCTTGCAAGGTCCTGCCAAAGCCACAAGAGGATCAGAGGTGAGAGCTGTCCCTGGGGCAGAGCCAGGAAGAGGGAATCTGTGTTCCCATCTCGTCTTCCCTGAGCCATTACCCTGGGACCAGGAGCAGTGCAGCAAGGTTAAGGCAACATATTTTGCACCCAAAATATACTGAGCAAGGAATCAATCTAGCAAACAATCTCGTGCTCCACAGAGAAATACTTGAGCTGTGTTTGCTGTTGTTTGCAGCCGTGCTGCACCATGGCTTCCCAGTGAAGTCACTGAGCCCAGCTGGGTGTAACTAAGGGTGGTGCTCACATTGTCTGGGCTAAATGTCAGCAAGGAACAGCAACAGTTGAACAAGATGAATTTCCAAGCACTTCCTTTCTTCTGGTAGCACAGAGCCCTCATTCTTGGATGGCTGAAGAAAAAAGACAAGAGCAAAGTTATTTTAGATGGAAAAGTACCTAAATGTTTTGCTCTTTGTGCATAGAAGTAAACAGAAATGAGCTCTGGGTCTTGTAAACATCAACATCCAGTTTTGTGTGTATAGCCCAGCTGCTAGGAAAGCTCGATGGGTTCTAACTCTACTTTGAGTTTGAGGACTAAACAGGATCCACTGCTCAGCCCATAGGGCTCCTGACCATGCTCTTGAGGATGGCCAGCCAAGACTTGAGTGTTACCTGTACTGATGTGATTCTGCCTTCCTTCACGCTGGGCAAAATCAGCTGGGCTAGCTCAGAGCTGCCTCTGAAACTGTTTGATGCAGGTGAATAGTCACAGTGCTCTCTGGCAGGTGGACCATAACATGCTCCTGGATGTTTGTGTTGGGTGTCCAAGGTTCCTCGGCTACTACATCCACTAGTGTGACTATCACAGTTGGTAGGAGAAGGTTGAGAAAAGCCCGTGGTTCTAAGCCTCCCCAAAGAATGTGACCGTGAATTTGGACCAGATGTGAAATACAAGACCTTCCTTTACCCTGATACAAGTGTCATGGGTTAAGACAGCTCAAACCACTACAACAAGTCTGAGAATGTCCCAGGTAAGGCACTGACTCTTCAGTGGAGGTGTAGAGGGACCTGGGCCATGCTCTAAGGGGAGCTGCTGTCAGATGAAACTCTGCTCTAAGGTCTCTAAGCAGTTAAAGACTGGCATATTTACATTGAATGTTTTGCTAATGTTGGTCTTCCAAGAAACCAGTTGTAAAACTTGCTGCAGGACTGCTTCTGCAATTGTGTGCCAGACAGCAACTGCAGCCTTGTGTCCCAGACTGGGCCTCGTGAACTGCTGTCTAGGAAACTCTTCTGCACAAGGCAAAACCTTGGTTTTCTGTGATTACTGTTCTGTCTTATTGTGAAACCTGCTCTGAAATATTGTTCCTAGCTAGAAATTATTTGAAACAGATTCTTTCTTGCCATCCTTTTTGTGGTACTCAGTTAAGACTTGACTTTTCAATTCTTGACTGAAATTTTATTACAGGAACCAAGATATCAAAATCAGTGGGGAAAGGGAGATTTGGTCTTAACCTGACCATCCAATAAGCATAGATACAGTTCCACTTTTCTGAAAGTATGTGAAACTGGACTTGTTTGTGTTCTTTTTATGTGGGGTTGAACTCTGCTGGTGTGCATGTATTTATAAACTGAAAGTCTATCAGCAGTGGGAAAGGACATGGACAACTTTTAGTGTCTTCATGGACTGGCATGACTGTAGGCACACAACTTGCACATGTAGAGAACTGCAAAGCTACGATTTCCTGGGCTGTGAGGTGATGTTGGTGAGTTTGCTTAATCTTGCAGTTGTCATATCTGTTGGGAGCCTGGCTGCCACACACTGACAGTGAAGCTGGGCTCTGTGCAGAAGAACACGGTGCCCAGTGCGTGCATTCTGCAGGACTCTCCTGAAGGACTCTTCTGCTCCCTTCTGGCCAAGGCTTGAAATCCAAACCAGAGATTTTCTCCAAATCTTGGCTAGATATCAGGATTGATCTTAGAAGTTCTGTGGCCAACACAATCCTTCATGCTGGTAGTACAGGAAATGAAGGGTGGGGATGAGTGTGCCCCATCATCAAGTAAGTGGAACCATTTATGGGCTCCATTTCTCCATTTCTCTTCACCCACATCCATTCCTTTTCACCCACAAAACTGCGTGGTAACCAGTTTCTTCTAGAGACTTTTGAGGTCCTCAGAGGACATGTGCTCAAGAGTCACAGTTACTGCAGTGCTGCAGCAAGTTAGTGATTTCTTTTCTCCTGCTTGGAGCTTGCTTTTCATGCTGATTTTTTTGCTGGTTGCTGTATTCTTAATGTTTAAAGTCAGGGATTTCCTCACCAACCTACAGGCCAGGCCCTGCAGTAATGGCACAGAACTGTCCTGTTTTTCTTCAGGGTAGCTGATTTTGATGTGGAAACAACTTCTGTCTCAGAAGTGTTGAGAACTTTGGAAGTGGCAAAGTACTGCCCATCACACCTCAGTGCCTCGGTGCTTGTCTGCAAGTCAATGTACTTATTCTGGACCAAAATTAAGTATACTGTTGAATTAAATGAAAGAGAATTTATAACCATGACTGAATTGTGTTTGCAGGTGAAGCTCTTTTCAGCTGCTCTGAATAGTTGAGACAAGTGGGGTCCCATGNAATTGTGTTTGCAGGTGAAGCTCTCACCTCCTTTGCATACTATTCAGCTGCTCTGAACAGTTGAGACAAGTGGGGTCCCATTTGGGATTAGTGTTCCCTTTGAGGAGCAGGAAATTCGGACACAAAGATACATGATTAAGTTCATATAGGGTCCTATAAGGAGCCAAGGCCATGTAAGGAGCTCAGTGCCCTCACTAAAGTTGTTGACCAAAGCACAGGAGTCCTCTGATTGACTGGGAAACAGGGCTGTACCACATTCAGACTCGGGGTCTTGTGTGGCCCATGCCACTCTCCCACAGTGGTGGGACCTGGAGGGGTGGCTTGTTGAGCAGACTGTGGGTGTTGCCATGGGTTCACACTGCAGTGCTGCTCTGCTCTGGGGATACCGTGAGCTAATCCTACACACCTGGCTCTGGCTGTAGTTCCCAGGATGAAAAAATCACCTTTATCTGTAATCAAAGTTCTAACCTGCACAACTGACAACTCTAAACAAAAGGCATTTAAAAAAGAAGCCCAATATTTATTACCTAATATGTTTTCAAAACCCCATCATGTTTAACCTAAACATACTGCTCTTAGGGGGTGTGAGTCATGTCTTTAATCATTAAGATTTGACAATAGCAGGTAACTTACAGGTTGCAATACAGGAAACCTTTCTTAGAATGTCCCATTGCCAATCCTGTTTCAGGGTTGGGACCTCAGGAGTATTTTCCAAGAACCTACCTAGGCTGTGGACCAGCAGTAGTTAGGTATGTTCAAATCCAGTGCAGCTGTGCTGGCAAAAGTTCCTGTGTAATAGCCAAGATGGTAAAAAAAGCCTTTTGTTTGGATGAGTTGTATCACTCAGGCTAACCTGCCCCAGCATGAAGGCTTGTGTAAGCTGTCTGCGTGTGTCTTCATGCTGTGGAGTTACATTGGAGAAATGTTTATCGTAGACTTGTCTTATCTTCCTACAGACACTGGTGTCTCCAGGTGTCCACAGCATGGAATATGAATGGGTTATTCATCATCATGGATCAGCTACTGTAAAACTTTGCTGGGATTTAAAATACCATCCCATTGGTTTCCTACCACCTTCCTGGCTATTAAATGACTCTTTTTTGCTACACGTGTATAACATATGTAAATATTTCTGTTATTTTAATTATGTTGAAAGTGCTCTTTTTCTCATTTTTCTCTTTGTTATTAGCCTTCTGCAAGCTTTCCTTTTTTCATCTGACCTCCCACAGACTACTGCTGCTAAAGGTATGGACACTGGGTCACCACTAAGAAAATCTGCTGATTGAAGATGATGTTGTAGATACCTGCACTTCTTTTTCATTATTACTTCTCTCTGTCTGTCTGTACCAAGTGGGAGAGTCTTGCCTTTCAGACCTTGTTTGCACTTCTTCCTCTTCATTACCTGGCTTGTGCCCCCTACTCACCTGTGCCCAATCAAATGCTTATGAGCATCCTCAATGTCCTTCACTCATGCACTTACAAGGAGCCTGTGTTCAGCAGAGCTCAATGGCAGGCCTTCAAAGGAGACTGTAAGAAACAGAGAACAAAACCAGGTATTTTTCCTCTGAGGTCTGTGTCTGTAATAAATACTAATGTAAAGAACCAGTAGACTAGCAACAGCTAAGGGGGTGCACAGATGGAGTGAATGCACAGGTACTGGTCAGCATACCTATAGATTTGCAAACTGATGTTGAATTACATCTACTTCTGTTTACATCCTCGCCTAGTTCCTCCTATATTTGCTGCTCATCTTTATAAATTGTAAACTCTTTAAGGCAGAGTTTTCTGTGTAACACCTGGCACTACTGGTGAAGTACTGAGGACACAGCTACTTAATGATTATGTTATTATTAAATAAAAATGAGCATGCTGCTCATGACTCCAGGTTCTCAATTTTCCACAGCTTCATGATGGCTTGATGAAAATCTCCTTGGAAGCTGAGGAAACTGGAATGTCTTGGACTTGGCATATGACACCAAGAATCTGAAAACTTTAGAGGCTCTATTGAGAATAAGTTAAGAGATGAACCAAGTTTTTCAATTTCTAGGCTTTATGCTGTGCATCTGGGTTCTTGTGAGAACCTGGCACTCTTATTAATAGGACATGCCTCCAGCCTTATGAATTCTGCCTAAGGTAGCACCACAGCATGGGTTTCTGGTATAGATCCATGGCCTTCCACAGTCAGGACAAGAAGTTGATCTCAGGTTTGTCTTTCCCTCATATTGGAACTACCAAGATTGGGGCAACTCTAATTTTGAGTTCTACTCACCACTGACTTTTTTCATTTTCTTCCTGGGCTTCATATTGCCTCACTTTAGGCAAGAGGCAACCGGTGAGATATGAGAGGTTTGGTCTGACCCAGAGGAGTTCAGCTGATCTGCCTGGAACACAGAGCCATTAATGAACCCTTGAGGTTCATGAACCCAGATCCCTGGAGGTCCTGACTCTTGCTGAAAGCGTGAGCAGAGATGTCTTACTGCACAAACTCATTATGTCCAGGCAAGGCTTGCAGCAGATTGTCTTTTCTATGCATTGGAATACTCTGTCTTTTGGTCTTGAGAAATAACAGCAAGGGAGTGTTACATATGAGGCTTTTGCCATGTTGTTTAGATTCTGATGTATCCTATCCAAGATTTTAATAGAAAGCTTTCTTCTCCATTCCTATGGGCCAGATACTCAGCTGGTGTAAACACAAATGCCATCGCTGCTGTGTTCTTTGACGTCAGGTTAGGGCTGAGCTCATGGTGTTGTGTCTGGGAATATTTTTATCCTTTAGAGATATTTGCCCCCTCTCCCCTGCTGTCTCCTCAAGGATTCTTTCTTCTCAGCAAATGTGCTCCTCTGTCTGGAACATATGGGACAAGTATTTTCTTCCATTCCTTCACCACTCAAAAACAGTCAAATCAATTTGGCGAAAATTAAAACCTTTTGGGTTGAATCTTAGCCTAGAAAACCTCATCTCCCAATGGAATCCTTGAAGAAATTTGCGAGCAATTTCCAAAAAGGATGGAGCTGGCTCGTAAAAAAAATGCTGGGGCAGAAACTAATTGGAAAGGCCCTTTGGTAATAGTTACACCCTGCCTTCAGGGGTAAAATCTCACTTTGATTGTCACATGAGAAGGAATGGTGGCTGTTGGTGTTCTGCAGCTCTATACAATCAGCAGGGTAATCAATTCTAGTGACCAAGGCATGCCCTTCCCCACCTTTGTTTTCCATCTGTGTGAGTCTTTACACTTCTGCTTTTGGCTGGAAATGTAAATGACTAAATATTTGGTACCAGACCTTGCAGACTTCAGAAGGTCAAATAGCTTGGAAAAGCTTTTTAAGTTTTGGATTGTTTAACCCAATCCTTTGAGATTCACTGAAAAATATATAAAAAGCTGTCATCTCTGTGGATGAAATAGTGAAGGGTACACTGGTGAAGCAGCAAAAAGACTAATTTCTTACAGTAAAACTTAGTTTTGTTCTAATTTAGTGAATATTGTCCTGATAGTTGTCCTTCCAGCATGGGATTTTCTTCTTTGATTTTCTTGGATATTCAATTGAGTCAGAGTAAGCTCTATCCTTGACTAGTACCAGTTACAGAAGCGGGTGAATCACTAGCAGTTTGATGAATTCAGTGTGGGAAAGAGCTAGCATGTGGTTGTACCCAGGTGAAGAACATTATCTGATTTGGGGTGAACATTATCTGATTAGGACTCCTTGTTCAGAGTGATTCATCCAAGGAGAGGACCTATACAAGGAATAAAAGGTGCTCACACCAAATGAACTTTCAAGTCCTGCACCACATCTGACATTAATGTTATAGACACATTTCTAGCACCTCATATTGAGGAAACAGGACCTGCAACTTGTGTGAAATACCTGCTTTGCCATAGCATTAGTTTCTTAGCAGCACTGATGCCTTTGTTCTGTGCACTAGCACAAGTGGGACTGAAGTCTGGTTAAATCTGACTTTTTATATGCCTTCAAAGTCTGCACAGAAAATCCACAGTCATTATGATTAGAGCAATTCTTTGTAGCATATCCAGCAGACACTTATCTAAAGAACGTTGCTTGAAGCTGAAATAAGTACTCTGACTGTCCCTGTCATAGTAGAATTCCTATCAGAACACCTAAATGATAAGTTCTGGTGTTTAAACATTAGATTTTACCTTTTGCAGATGTCCTTGCCCTTTTTGCAAGCAAAGTTCCTAGCTCTGGGGACATGTTATTATGGCCCAGTTTTTTGTCATTGTGTACTGTAACACATTCAACAGCATTAGGCATTGATATCTTTACAAAACAAGGAAAAGAAAAAGCCTTTTGGTAAATTCTAGTTGTTCCTCTTAAATCCTGTTGTTCCAGAGTACACATATCTTGGGGATTGGCTTTACAGAGAACTAGAGACCTGCAAGTTATCCTTGCTCTCTTAGCACCCATCCCTGCTTTGCATTCAGTATGTCACTGAGGATATTGATAAAAATGTCACTATCACATGTGCTGGATACTCTGACCCACCTCTTTGCTGCTAAAGAACCATTATCCTCAGATTGGATATCAGTACCTTGAAAAGAAAACTTCTCTAGGTTAGATGGGGGATATTTTAAATGCCTATGGACTGGAAAACTGAAGGATATAGACAGAACAGGACCTGGAACCTGAAGTCCGTTTCCCAGCTCTGAGAAGAGGTCTGTGGGGTGCCAGCCAGGAACTGTGATACTGACTTCCTTTGTTAGACACTTCGACATGCACTGAAGGGCTTTTTTTCCTTCTGTCACGATTCCTAACCATGCAGAAAGATCTGCTGGGCTGACGGCAAAGAAAATACTGTGGCAGAACAAAAAGTTGATCTCTGGCTATCCAAAAGCTTGCAATCTTAGTAGAAAGTAGGCATTATGGATAGATAAATATTTTGGGGTGAACATGGGATAGGTGTTGTAGATTAGGTAATGCACCTCAGGAGGGCATGGACATATTCTTCTTGCCCTAGTTTTACCCAAAAATGTTTTTGAGTGTGGTATATGAAGATTTACTTATTCATGCAAATTTAAATATTCACATTAAAATTGAAAGAGATTCTTTCAGGTCATTGCTTCCTTTAGTAGCTTGTAGCCACAGTGCTTCTTGGATCATTGTTTTCACTCACATTTGTGTTCATAATGCCTGTGAATATTGAATTTCTGTTACAAACATTGCAAAAAAAGCAATGTTACAAGAAGATTATTTAGCACAGCACACTGATAAGAACAAAAGCTCCTAACCAGTGTAAACACACTACAGAGCAACACAAAGATGTCTCTGAGGACACAGACCTGAACAGAAGCTGGATGTCCAAAGGACTAGTGAAGGTGTGGTGTTTGTTTTAGGTGTCTTATGTCCATGCTGGTGTTAAATAATCCTTGGTTGTGTTTGTTGGTATTAAGTTCAAGTAGTTGTCTTGCATTTAAAAAGTTCCCCAAATTCTGTCAAAATATGGTGGAGAAGGGAGGAGAAGGCTGTGTGCTCATGGAGTTTGCTGTGTGTGTGCAGAGGTGGGGTAAAAGCCGAATTGCGCCACTGTCCTCACCTTTGCTTGATGCAAAATGCCAGGAGCAAGAGATGGGTTTGTTGTTTGCTTAAGAGGGCAAATGGGCATGGGAGGTGCAGCAGCTTGTTCTTCACCTCAGTTTGCATGGCATTGGGATGGAAACACACCTCCAGGAAAAACCAAATTAAGCTTTCTGCAGGTGAGGACTCTTCTTTGTGCAGGAATCTAGATGTGGGAATATGAGATTTTCTGCCTGGATTTTTCCCTGCATGACCCACTGAAGCTAGATGGATCCACCATGACTGAGGGATAAGCCGTCTGCAAGTAAGCTCAAAGGGATATTTAGTTCCATGTTTGACTTAGCAGCTCTGAAAATAAGTAATCAATTTAGATTAAATTTCACAATGATATTTAGGTTCCTAAATATAAATTTGGGTGCACTGATAAGAATTAGGATGTTGAATGCTTTCAAGATGACGTGAATTTGTGATGCAACTGTGTCCTGGAAATAGGAGGTTTCTTTATCCCGTTGGGCAATTTGATAGGATCAACCATATTAAGTATTTGTATGTGTTGAGGGAAGGAGGTAACAAGTGGAGGATTCCTCGTGGCTCAACCAAAAGCCTTCAAGAAGCTTCTTGTTCTCACCCTCTCTTTATTTGATGCATCCAGACGGCCACAGAGAAAGTGCACTGTGAAAGGCTGAGCCACAGCCTCCCTTTGCTGATCTCAGTGAGGTCTGGCTTGTTTGCTGCTTGTTCTGGATTTCCTCAGGCACAGCCAGCGTGCACAGCTCTGCTCTTGACCACTGCTGTGATCTGAACTCATATGGGATGTTTCACTTGCTGAGCCACCTTCAAATCCCAAACGCCTAACAGTGCTCTGGCTGGAAATCTCCTCCATCCAACGTGGGATGTGCTTGTTGAGAGCCCATATAGAACAGGGAGGATATTGCTAAGCGTGATGCAGTCCCAAGGGATATACTGAACTTGGTTAGATAAATGGATGATGCTACTGGATCTCACCAGTCAAAACCAGTTACCAGTAACACCGTTAATACGAGTCAATACCAACTGAGGACTTGGTCCTTGTGCTTCAAGGAAGTCTTTTATGGCACATGTGGCTGCCTGAGTCAAAGGATGCCTCTCCTCTTGAAGGTGTGTGGGAATGAGATCAGTCTGTGCCAGGCAGGGTTTTCAGAGGTACCCACAGTAGCCTGGAGCAGATGGGTACATCCACATGTCTATGAACAACACCTTGCAGAGACCTCACTCAGGTGTCTGGTGTGACATGAGAAGCACAGTTAATTATAGGGGGTTTAATTAAGGATGTCCTGTCTGTGTGACATGCCAGTTAGGGATGTATGGTGCTCCCAGACTAGGAAAGACTTACTGCTCTAATGACAAATGTTCTTGCATAAAAATAGGTTTGACTTACAGACATGTGCCTATGACTACTGGGAGAGATCTTCTGAGGATTTGAGCTGCAGACCTGGAGTTTGCTCAGGTCTGGAGTTGTTTAGCTGAAATGAAGGGCTGTAAGGGAAATTTGCACCTTTTGTCCCTAATTATTGCAATGTTTCTTGCAAACTTTGTAGTGAATTTCAGTGAAAACTCTCATACTCAGAATGAGCAGATCATCCATACTCAGGTGACATGCTGCTTCCCTAGGCTTTGGGACCAGGCATTTGAGTGAAGGAAGGCCCTGCTGCCTTTATGGGCTTTGTTTAAATCTCAGAACCTCTGAAAGCAGCAAGCTTACATTGAACATTTTACTGCTGAACATGGTATTTACATCTGCCCACATCCACAGAAAGCTGCACATGCCTGCACTTACTCAGCCAGAGAAAGACCTGAAAATCCCCATTCCATTCAAAGGACAGAGATTTGCCTTCCATTCCTCTGCCAGGAATTCTTAGTCAAATCCTATGGAAAATAGTCCTATCTGAGTAGTAAATCTCAGATGCTTCTGCATGTTTATTCTCTATTTCCATCTCATTGGCCCAAGTTCATTTTTAACCTTAGATTAGGGCAGCTATGTAGTGGAAGCAGGCTGGGTGGGGTATTTTTTTTTTTTCTTTCTAGCTGTGCCTTTTTTTTTTTTTTTTTAAAGTCATCTAGCAAAAGAGCAGGACAGATGGTGATAGAAAGATTGGCTTTGCTTGGCAGTGCAAATAGGTGAAGTAAGTGGTCCCTCCTTCCTCTCCCTGTGATAGGTTAGACTGGAACCAACTGACCTGGCTCTGCCTGAGCCAGCTCCAGAGGGATGATAACAGCCAAGGGTAAAAAACAATGAAATACCTGCATGGTGTTTTAGTGTTGCAAACTACGGTGTTTGCAACAAAGCTCTACTAGAGTTTGGGTCAAATCAAGACCAGTCTGTTGCCCACCTGACCAAAAGAATTTATTGTATTTTATGCAGTACTTACTCTTTGACATTTTTAGTATATAGGCTGAGTTTCTCACACTCATTCAACTTCAGGTGGGCTCCTGAAATGCAACCTAAGTTCAATTCAGTGCAATAGCTAGACATGGATAACAGCCATGGAGAGATACCTTCAACATTTCTACAATTTGCAATTCAGGCCATATTCTGGGGACCCAGATCTGCCTTTACAACACCTCCTTTCTTCCTCTGGGTATGAAAAATTAAAATTATTCGCTACTAGAACATAGTGGTCTTGGCAAAAACAAGATCAGCAGGCATAGAGATGGGCAGTGCCACTTGTCTGCACTGCAGACAGGCTGCCTGTCTAGATTTTAGGAACTGATGTGGACTCTTTATAAACAATAATAAGCTTTCTGTAAGACCTATACAAACAAGGTACTTTGCTTTTCTGTGACCACAGCTCTACGGAGAAATAACTTTGCACTGTAAATCAGTCACTTTAATGAGCATTTTCCTAGGAAATTCTGTGCAGGGGATGGTTATTCCCTCATCCAAATGCTTCTCTCCAGTCTGATTGAGAGGCAGCATTTCAGGGGCAGAATCTGGTCCTTAAACCCAAATTTGCATGTCATCACTTGAGTCAAATTTTGTCTCCAGTACCCTAAAAGTTGTTGATAAATAACTTGAACACCAAACACATTTACCCAGAAGACAAATGCCCTAAAATAAATCTAGAGCCTCACTCTAGTGACTTAAGGTGAACAAGTCCCTGAGACCTGATTAGACACATCTGCATATTCTGAGAGAACTGGTGGATGAAGTGGCTAAGTCACTGTTCATCTCATTTGAGATGTTGTGGCAGTTTGGTGAAGTTCCCACTGACTGGAAAAGGGGAAATATAACCCCCATTTTTTAAAAATTAAAAAAGGAAGACCGAAAAAACTATAGGCCGGTGAGCTTTGCTTCTGTTCCTGGCAAGATCATGGAGCAGATCCACCAGGAAACTAGGCTAAGGCACGTGGAAACTAAGGAGGTGATTAGTGACAGCCAGTGTGGCTTCATTAAGGACAAATCAGCCCTGACAAGTGCAGTATCCTCCTACAACAGGGTCACAGTGTTGATGGGTAAGGGAAGAGTAAAAAGATTACCTAAAAGATGTAATATAGATAAAATCAAGTGAGAACTGCAGTTCATGCCAGTGCTGGTGATGCATTATGATGATGCTTGAGTTGGAGCATCTCACATGGTGTGATGATGAGCTGTGAAAAGAGGCAGTATGAAAATACAGAAATTCTGACAGTTGGTAGCCCCTGTGGAAGAAATGCCATGTACAAACAGAGCTTTCTTTGCAAGGCATGATGCTGTCACCAGCAATTTCAGGGCAACCATGACTGCTAGGGTAGTAAACTCCACCAACTGAGGGGACCGTTCTTTCACTTGATGAGTAAAAAATAAAGCTTAGGAGTTATTACCTCTCTAATTGTTCCTAACAGCATTTCTCTATATCTCCCTTAACCTCCTGCACAGAAATGTACATATTGATCAGTATGAACTTTCATCTCTCCTTCTGAAGACAAATTGAAGTCGGGACCTTTGACATGATGAAGATGAGTGTACCTGCATTACTCTTTTCTTGCACCTGCATTTCCTCTTGGGCTCCCTTTATGTCCCCTCATGGTACTGTGGTGTCTGGGAGAGGGTCTGCCAGACACATTCATTCTGTCCATAACTTGCTGGTCTCCAGCTCTCGCTTGTTTGGATGTGTCACTATGACTTCCAGATGTTGCAACAGACCAAGTAAACTGTGTCTCTTAGCCAGCTCATTCTGTAGGCAGACAAGACAAGATGGAGAGGGGTTTTGCAATCAGATTTTTTTCTAATGCTGACAGAGGAATCCTGTGGGCTTTCAAATGCCTAGAAATCTCATTCCCAGTAAATTTTCTGAAGCAGCTGGAGGTTGGTTGCTAAAGGAAACATGCACAGGTTCTTTTTTCAGTTCACTCACTTTTGATGCTTTGAGTACAGGTATAGTTTTCCTGGCAGATGATGGAAGGTTTGCATGTGGCACTGCTGAAAAGGATCCTTTTTTGCTAGCCAGGCATGTACAGGAAATACATGGCTTTCTGGGATTTATTAAAAGCACTGTTTTTAATAACTTATCTAGTGTGACTGATGGGAAGGAAAAACACTATAGTCACATAGAAGAAGATTCCAAACTGTCTGTGTTTGGGGGAAATAGGAGATTTATTAGTAGTTAACATGCAGCTGTTTCAGCAACCATTGTGAAAAACAGTGATGTACTGCAGTCAAGACTGAGAAGTCATCAGGCAAGTCTGCCCTCTTATTCAAGGGATGGCCATCAAATAATGTAAAAAGCAGTGAAAGTCAGGAGAAAAGTCTTCTGGTGGAGAGGTCCGCAGCTGGGGAAGAAAGATTTCCCCAGATTCCTGCATGACTACAGGGCAGGGATGCTGCAAAAGACTATTAGAGCTTGGATTTTGTCCTTTGAGCAACTCGAGTATGACAGTGACACAGAGCTTTTAAAGTCAATTTCATGAGGCCTAAGTCTAAAGACAAATTTGTGGGGTAATTTCAGGGAGATGAATACATTTCCCTGTATAGAACAGTGGCCAGTTCATCCTCTGATGTAAATGAGCATATAACCTTTATCTCAATGGTTGTGGATATATTCAAGTGCAGTGACGTGGCACATAAGATTTAGAAATGCACAGGATCTGCTTCTCAACTCAAGAATGGCACCCATGTAACTCAGCTGGCCTTATTTGGCTCTGCTGGTATTAACTCCACTAAGTACTTTATATTTCATCTGTAAACAGCTTTTAACTGTAACAGTCTTTCATCAATTCCTTTCCCATACATGGATTTTTTCATGTACCCTTCACATCATTAAAGTAACAATGCAAACAAGAATCAGAAGAAACAGAGAAGCCAGGGACTGAATAAAGATTGAGTGCTGCAACCATTTACTTACCCATCTCTTCGAGGGACACTAATCTGCACCAAAAAAAGCGCAAAATTATGCAAAGAACATCACATAAATATTTGTGCTTACATAAAAAGAGGATGTGTTTTTAATATTGGAAGAACTATAAGATGTGTGCCAGATTCTCAGCTGGAGTAACTGAGCACAGCTACACAGATTTACATCAGCTGAAGATCTGCCCAGATATTTGGATGGGTGGAGAGAGAAATCTTCCAGTTAAATGTTATTTAGATTGACAGCTAATTCCCAAGCTCAATAGTTCTTCAAAGATGCAGAAATATCTGGTAAAAAATCCAGATGTAATTGTCAAATCCCCATTTTTTTCCATGGATCCTGGGAAATATGAAGGACTGTTGGCTCATTCTGCACTCTTGTGGGTGAAGGCCACACGAACACTGTAAGCCTACTGAAATGCCTCCACCCAACTTGGAAAATGGGTTCTGAGAAGGATTCATGGGCAGGTGTGGGTCAGGCAGAGTTTTTCTGGAGAAATGCACTTTTGTTGTGTCATGGTAAATGCTGGAAGGTAATGTGCAGGGGGCAAGGGAGGCAGAACAGGGTCAGATTGGAGACTGACTGACTTGTCTTACTGGGCTGAGGGATGGGAAGGGCAGGGCAGAACCATCAGCACAGGGAAAGGGAGAGAGAGAAAAATATGCTCTGCTTGGGATATCCTCAGGGGAGCCTCCCCAGAGTCCATGAATGGGAAATTGCCTGCAACCCGGGGAAATACAAAGGGCAAATGGAAAGAGTTAGCAAATACCACTGCTGCTCTGTGGAAATGTTTACCAAGAAAAGCTTGAGATTGTGTTAAGATACTGACTGACAGAAGTGTGTGATCAGATAAAAGATGAAGCCTTGACTCACAGCTTCAGCATTTTTGATACCCCCTTGTCAGCTGAACAAGGACAGCTCATGTCCCTTGCTGGATGGAGTTCTGTGGAAGTACCACCATATCTGCTTGCTTCACTTGTACCCAGGTGTCTTGCAGTGTCGTGGATATTGTGCTTTTCTCTGGACAGTGCCCTGCTTTAGCAAATGTCACTCATGGTGCCTTTCCCCTTCAACAAGCCAACAGCAGGTGGCTTTCTGCTTAAGCTCTCTGAGGTCTTATCTGAGGTCCTCTGTGCTTTTAGAGTGAATGACATGTTCTGAGACCTGTGAGAGGCAACAGGGCTTCCCCTGCTTGTAAAGAATAGAGAGAGGGATGCCACAGTCTGTAGAGCTGTATTTTGGATGCCTCAGGAGATTTTTAGAGTCCCAAAAGCCCTGGCAGAGTGAAAACAAGTGATAGCTTTGCGCTGAGGGCATCCAGATCCCTGCAAGCTTTGACATGCCAGTTTGGCTTCTTTTGGATCAAAATTTGTGCTGCCCAGTACCACATCTGGTAGGAAAAAGCACCTAATGAATACAAAGAGGTCATCACATTCTTACCCAATTTAGCTGGTATTTCCAGGGACAATAGCTGTCTTCAACAGATTGCAAAGGCTTGTGCACGTGATGGATCATAAGGTGGTGCTTAGAGATGGCATAGCTGATTTTGTGTGGTGCACCCAATAACTATATGCTTGCTGGAGGACTTCTCCTTGACTTGTAGGCTTCACCTCTTGACCTCATTTTCAAGCAGAAGTTAAACTGTAACTGAATGGCTTTGCAGGTTGGTACAAACGAAGCCTGAGGCACTCTCTGCATTTTTCTCAATTGAAACAGAGAATAGAAGCACTTTGGACAGTGGACCAAACCCCAAAGGGACGTGGCATGGCCAGAAAAGCAACACTGCTGGCTGGACCTATGTGCTCTGCCTATGGATCTCATGGACTAGAGATAAGGAATACAGGTTATTTCTGACTCTGCTCCATAGGAACCGGGGTGGTCCTATAGAGCTTTTCATGTTGGATAACTTTTACCTCTAATGTGGTCAGGAACTAGTTTGTGCTTCCACATTTCCACAGCACCGATCCCAGTGAGAACACTGCCTGTGATGGAGGACTCCTAGGTTCTAGCTCGATATGTAGAATAAATATTTGTATTAATGATACATGAATGTTTGTATTAAGATGCTGTGTATAGGGCCTGACAGCAGCTGAAGAAAAGGAGGAAAGAAAAGCACAGAAAGAGTGACTTTCAGGCACACTGTGTAGCTCTGGGTTCGCTGATGTTACTCTCACACAAATTGAGCCTCTTTTTGTTTGCAAGACAGGATTAATTACAAAAAAACCCAAAATCAAACCCAAAGGCTTTCTTCTGCACTGACTCACTATGATGTTTTTTTCTTAGTTGGAAAGAAGCTGTGGTAATGTGACAATAACGGTTTGCATTGCTCCAAGTACATTTGTTGTTTTTTTTTTCCTATTGGTAAAACGTCAAAGCTTTTGAATATATTGTGTTAATATGTAGCACTGAGATGTAATTTGGCTTTCACTCTTTAATGGCATCTCTTTAAGCACAGAGCTAAATGCATTAGTACCTGCCCCTCCTTCCTCTGCACACCTGTTGAAACAAACTTGTTCAAAAGATGTGGCAAAACACTGGCATTTCTCGGAATGCTGAAGACCTGTTTGAGAGGGATCACTTTGGTCCTCTGATATTGGGTGGCTGGTGGGAAGTTTTTTGAGGTCTTAGTTCATTTCAGCAAACACACTGATCTTGGCAGGCCTTTATCTTTGTGATGGAGAGGCGGGTGTGAATAAAACAAGATTAGCATTTGCAGAATGGCTTCGCTGCTGTGAGCACCTGTGACTATAATGCATATGCAAAGGGTTCCCCTCCCTGGGCTTCCCAGAGGGACCCTGACTGCAATATCCCCACTTCCGTGTGGCACAGGGCCCACCATGGACTGTGGATCTCCCACTACCTGTGGAGACCAAGTGACTGCAGTCAGACAGAGACCTGGGTGCAAGAGGCACCTAAGACAGCTCATTCTGGGTTTTTTTGCTTTGGTTGGTTGGTTGGTTTTTTCTTTTTTCTTATGAGGCTCTTGATACAGTAGCAAAAATCACAGGAATAACTTCATTTATTATGGGAGAGATGGTAGAAAATTCAAGTTCCATGTAAAGAATTGGTGGGGAAGGATTCTGCTCTGCTCAGAAACAGCATCTGCATTTGTGCTCCTTATTGAAATAACATTACTTGCTGGAATGCTGGCAGCTCAGCTCAGACCCCAGCTCTTCTTTTACTTCTTCATAACTGTCTGCTGTGATGTTACCATGGGAAAGCCTGCCCAGCTGTCAGTAACAGTCAGAATGTCCTGAAGGATTGTGGAAAACATCTGTGCTTTTTCTTCATTCAAGCTTCTCAAATGGTTGTGCAGTGCTGGCACTGAGTGTCACACAGACTCATTCTGCAGCCAGCCTGGAGCAGTGGTTAATGCATAGACAGACATGTGTGCATTTAATGTGCTGTGTGCAGATATTCACCCTGCTGGTGTGCAGCCACCTCCAGGGATCTGGGATAGCCGCTGTTAAATGCAGTGTTGGGTGATGTGTGGGAGAGGAGGAGAAGTAAACAGAGCCCTGCTGAATTTTGTATGAGCCCATGGTAAACCACTGCTGTCAGTCATAGAATACCCTGAGTTGGATGGGACCCACAAAGATCATCAAGTGACCTCGGTCCTGCTCTGTGATCCTTGCTGAATCTCTTTGAATTTACTGGTGGGTCCTTCCTCTTGGAAGCAGTCCCTAATCCCTCTTTCAGCAGGAGCAAGATTGTTTGTCTCTGTCTGACTGTTTGTCCTCATTTAGACTCTGAGGAGAAATGACAGTTTATTACTCAGCCCTCCAGGCCATTCCTTTTCTTCTTCTGGGTGTTTTCAGTGCTTGAGTTTTCCTGCATTCACAGGTCTGTCTCACCCCCCTACAATTCCAATAAGCTAGTTTTGGTCCGTGTGTGACATTTGCGTCTGGGCAAAGAACCAGTCAGATCCAATGTGCCTGATGCAGCTGATCCCTGCCTGTCCCAGGGAAAGCTGAAACCACAGCGGTGTGTGTGGGGAGAGGAGGCAGGCTCGGAGCCTTGCTGGCATGTGGATCTGTGTCCTTCTACCTTTGCAGTCGCTCTGGACTGCAAGGTGAACATGCATTTGGGAGCAGGGACACACCTGGGCCAAAACTCTCCCAAAGGTTAAAATACCCTGAACTGTTTAGGGGAGGTAAAAGAACGATGTTCTTGGTAGTTTGGCCTTAGGCAGGAGGCACTGTACATCTGGTTCTGTTTGTTTGGAAGTGGAAATTATATTCAGCTTTGGAAGTGCTCAGGAAAGTTTGCAATACTTTATGTGATTTTAGTGAGTTGGAAATTTGGTGATTATGCTGATTAATTGGGGGTAGGGGAGTTGATTCAGGAGCTAGAGGCACTGACTTGTGTGGGCTCCTTCTGTCACTTGATACTGGTTACATACAGTTTTTCCTCACATGGATTTTTCCCAAAGAAACACTGAAATCAGTGAACATATCCAACTTCGTATATTAAAAGCGAAGATTCTTGGTTCCCTGTCTTTCAGTTTTTCCACCTGTAAAATGGTACTTGGAAAATACTTTGATAATGCAGTTTGAAAAGATGCTGATAGAATGAATCACGCATAATCACTACCTGTCTTGCTTTGCAATGCATATTGAACCACAAAGAGCTGACAACATACCACCTGTGGGGCAGGGGCAGGCTGAACTGGTGGTCCCTGGACAGGGCCCTCCATGTCCCATGGGAGGTGTTTTGCTGCCTTCCTCAGGATAAGTTGTCACAGATACAACGTTCCTGAAAGATCTCTGCTCCTGAAAGATCCATGGAAAGGAGCTGAGCATGGATGATGGGACAGGAGGGATATGGGTACTGCTTTGTGTCTGGGAGCACCCACTCCAAGTGGGTGTGCTAGAGTGCATGTGGATGGCTTGGGAGAGTGCTGTTCCTGCGCTCTGAGGGGCAGAGCAGTCATGGCTTATTGCTGGGCACTTCAGCTCTTTTTAATGTTTCTTGAGATGAGTTCCCCATGCCTACAGGGTGTTTGTGGCACGTCATCTCCAGTCTCGACCTGTTCCTGCAGCTGGGAGTTGAGAGCTCCATTGTGTGCTCAGCCTGCAGCCCTCAAAACTTCAGGCTTCTCCTGGGAGGTGACAGAGGGAAATTTCTGTCTTTGCTTATAGCAAGCTTTCTTATATATCCTTATGTAATTCCAGTCTTATATTTATAACTCCCTACACTGGGCTTGCTTTCCTTATGTTGGACTTTCTTTCTGTTGTATTACTCAACCACCCCCATCAGGCCCTGCTTTTGCCTAAAGCCTTCCTGGATGTAAACCAGCACACCAGCACTAGGCTAGCCATTATTTAAGTTATACATTAATTCAAAGCTATAGTAGGCCTCCATTACTTGCCCGTAACAGATTACTTATAAATAGTAAAATATTTAGTGGTGTTGATTTTGTTACTCCAAGAAAGCTCAAATGACTTAAAGCCAGACTGCACTAACAAACCTTGACTGGGGACCAAAAGGAGTTAAAAAAATAGTTACAAGGAACTGATTTCTCCTCATACGTGAGGATGTAGACCCATCCTAGATACTATTTTATCTTCAGAAGAATTTATGTGACAAATTCTGCTTTCTTCAGACTTGTTTGTGCTGATTTCAGGTCAACTAAGCAAACACGCAAGACAAATCCAAATAAAAAACCCTACCACCTTTCCTGGGATTCAGCCTCATGCTTTTGTGAAAAACAATAAGGCTTTCTGCAGGTTTTCACAATTTAAAAAAAAAAAAAAAAAGAAAAAGAAAAGAAGAAAGGAAAAGCAAGCAGCATAGTGCCACCACTGGGAGTTTGTCACACCTTCAGCCCTCTGGTGAAACTGCAATTTACCTTCGCAAGTCACAGCTCCCAAGTAGTAAAGCTGTCATATTGTTCCTGTTTCCCAGTTCCTTATTTATAATGTAAACATACATCCTTTTGGGAACCTGACCTTTTCCAGTGTTTGTGCTTGATTACAATTGAACTATTTGCATAGGACACCAATTTTCATTCTCTGCTCTTGCAGCGAGTACACTGCATTTTCTATTAAAGGCGTCGGTTTTCTGATTACTTAGGAAACTAAGAAGGTTTACAGACAATAATGTCATAAAACATGCAAAGTTCTTAAAAGTACAGCCTATTCTTTCATTTTATGGGCAGACCAGGATGTTAGAGTCTCCACTCTCCCAATCCCTGCCTGCTTGTTTACCAAAGTGATCAAAGTTCCCAGGCTCAAAGTTGTGCTTTGCCTCTTGAGGCTGCTGTATGAAGGGTTTTAACATCTGTTCCCTCAGGCTTCAGCCTTGCAAACTTAACAGGGGTTCAGCAGTTAAGCCCTGGATTTTCTGCATCATCTTGGTCAATTGTAGCAAAATGTTTCTGGGACATGTGGGTTTGTTCTGGTTTGGCTCAAATGGAAGAAATCCTGAGAAGGCTGGGCTTGAGTCAGCTGTGATGCATGTGCTCCTCTAGATCCTGTGCCAGCTCAGGCAGTGATCTGTACCAGCTGAGCTGGCAGGAGGGATAAGCTAAATATCAGGAGAAATCTGCCTGCAGAGCCTCTGTGTCAAGGTTTGGAGCACCAAGTGATTTAGCCTTTAAGGCAAGTGCACAGAAAGAGGTAGTGGTGGCCTGGGATGACCTCCTGTGGCACACGTTAGTAACACCGCAGAGTAAATCAGGCTGGAAGGACCTCAGGAGGTCCCTGCTCCAACTCCCGGCTATAATCAGGGCTGATTTTGGGTCAGGTTGCTCAGGGCCTTGCAGTGAATTGTGCTGGAAGCACAGGGGCCGGATGCCTACAGCTTGTGGAGGTGGGCAAGGCACTGCGAGGCACCCACCCTGAGAGCCCACAACTTTTCAGGCTGTTTTCCTTCAAGAAACTTCTTAAAATCTCTCTTTTTTGGAGCATGGGAGCTGACCTGGGGTGTGAAGGAATTGCCTGTCCCAGGGCAGACGGTACTGGCATACAGCAGGGTAGAAGTCTCAAGGATGGGCTTTTTAGGACATTGTGCTGCCCTCACTCAGGACACAGCTGTCCGTTCTGCCACACCCCATGGAGGGCTTGGGTGCCTCTACCCACCTTGCCCTGCTGCTCATCCCCATGGTGGGGCAGCCAGCGCTGAGCCACTTGTGTGTCTTGCCTCGTTAAAGCCTGTTTTGCAGGATACAATGTCACACGACACCAAGTCATCTGAGGACAGTGTCGCCCAGGCCAGATCTCAAAGGGTGTTGTGCTTTGATCTTCTTTTCCCCCCAAATGCAAGAAACCACAAAGACTTCAACTCCCTCAGAAATTGCCACGAGATGAAAATCCTGTGGAAGAACAATAGCTGCAACATGGTTAGAACATGCTTTTATTTTTGTTCCTGTGTGTTTCGTGCAATGTTAGGCTGTGGTTATGCTCGTGGAGAAAACAGCCAGTTCCCTACTGTTACTGGGTGGCAGAAGCACTTCAGAGATGTGCATGTGAGAAGGAGCCATTGCAATCATATGTTTGCTCACATGTGCCTTGAGCAAAAACCTTCTCCCATTTTGGCTGCCCTGAGCCCCTAAATTAGATGATAATTGGGATGGCCTGGGCCTGGCCTGAAGAGCAGCTTCACCCAAGCTTGCCAGGGTGTGTAGGGCTGCTGCGATAGTTCAGGGTGGGACCCAGCCCCGCGCTGAGGCTCTTAGGATGGTGAGATAGCTCAGCGTGGTGTACATGTAACCACACTGCAGTTATTGCAGAGGCAGCAAGTTCAATCCAACAGCATGCAGACAGCGTATCTTTAAATGGGCTTCTCTTAAAAATGTTTTAGGTATGCCCACATCAGATACTGGGGTGTCAGCCAGGCCTGCCCTAGAAACTGAGTTTGCTACCCCTGAAAAATCCCACAGGAGGATATGGATCTGGTCCGTTGAAGATTTCAAATCCACCCACCCCCCACAGATGTTTTATTCTGCTGCTTGATTGTCACTCTCACAGTTAAAAATTAAGCTAAGGAGAGCTGTGTGTGAGCTTATTACACTTCAGTTATTGCTTTATTCTTCTATAAAATTTCTCACAACCTGGGGTGCTGGTGTGTGGAACATGTGGTGGGGCAGATGAATGAATCTGTTGCAAGGTCAGCCTGGCCTTGCTGACCCTGACACACTTGTATCAGTCTTCTTTTTCATTCTTTCCTGTGAGCCAAACACCATCAAAGAGCACTCCACGTCTATAAAACCTCAGTTAATTCTAATCACTTACTCTGTAAGGGAGTTTTATAACCTACCAAAGCATCTAAAGAAGCACCTCTGGGAACACCCACTGGGGCCAGCACCAGAGCTCTTTGTTCAGGGGGCTCAGAGCTGGCAAACTCTAACTATGCCCTGAGGGGCAGCCCCCAGGAATCCCCAAATTCCCTAGGTAAGCTGTGGTTTGGGTTACAAGCAGAAAGATATTTCTGACCTTTGAAAACTTTTGCAGGGGCTGTTAGGATGGTGGGTATCCCAGGGGGCTGCCAGGGGAAGTGGGGGAGTAGGAGCTGGGATGCTCCAGAGTCCATTTGCTTGGCAATTACCCGAGTTCCCTGGAAAATGGTGTCTCCCTGAGTGCTGCAGGCAAGGCTGCAGATGAACTCTGTGGTGGTAGTGGGGCCAGGGGCTGGACACCACATCCCAACCTCAGACCATCTGTCTTTCCTGCAAAAAACAGCAGGTTCTGCCCTCTCCCAACCTCGTTTAGAAACCAACTCCTTCCTTCCTTCCTTCCTTCCTTCCTTCCTTCCTTCCTTCCTTCCTTCCTTCCT
>WAAE01018083.1:14058-40218 GCA_013400495.1 Nicator chloris | reverse complement strand
AAAAACAAACAAAAAACCAGCAGCCATCTTCAAAACATGTACTGTGGCATTCCGTCCAAGTACTTAACGGAAGTCAAATATAAATCTGATTAAGAAAACCCAACATCTTAGAAGCTACTATAATTTTCAATTATGTTTGCATTTAAATGCAGTTTGACTTTTGCTTTCCACGTGTCCTCAGCACGAGCTGCAAGCAGGCATCAGAAAAGATCCTTGAACCAACAATCATTCACTCACTCTCTCAGGCATTCTGGTATGTTACAGGTCCAAACAGGGAACATGAAGAAACGCTGGTTTCCCTTTTTCCACCAGGAGGTCATCTTATGACTTCCTGTAGTAACTAAATTCTGAAGTCCTAGCACACTGACCTGACACCTTACTGCTCCACTAGGCCACATTCAAATATTAGAGATAGTCAGCAGAACAAGTGTCCTTTCCCCTCACCTCCCACGATGCTCCATAATCTCAAGGCAAACTCTTCCTAAAGAAGATGAAGCCCTTGACATTCATTTCACGGGGTGGGAGAAGAAAAATAAAGCAGCTAAGAAAGCTGCAGCATGCTTGGGCAGATCAAAAGAGGAACAGAGCTGTATGACATTTAACGTGCTAAACAAATTCTGCATTTCTGGCTTGTTTCAGTGGTTGACTTCACGATAGAAGGGAAATAAAAGAACACTGGAGATTGATTATTAACAGCAAGCAGAGCATGAACCAGAAGTGAGCTCAAACATCACATTTAAGGGAGTACAGTAATGTGACTTTGGAAAGGCATGCTTTTACAGCTCTTCTCACCTATCTGGTAAAATCCAAGCACAGCTATAGGTCCTCCTAGTCTTATATAGTTCTAAAGAAAGCCAAAGAAAATTGCACCATTCCTGCATGAGTCATGCAGAAGACAAGCATGAAATTTTTGGCTGAGAATATAAGAATGAGGCCTCCATGCTTAGTTTTGAGGGCATCAAGTGCAAGCAGTATAAAAAGCCCAGACAAGATAAAAAGTCAAGAAATTTGCAAGCTTTTGTGCAAGGGAGACTTCTCTTCCTCTTCCCCTTCCCTCCTCCCCAAAAGAGGATTTTAAAGTCTACAGGTTTCTGAATTTTTATTTTCTCTTGCATAACAGCAGTATGTTCTAGGCTACAAACCAAGCAGGTCTGGAGAATTCAATTTTTCAATCTGCAGAGATGATTCCTCTTCCCTTCAAGCACGGGGAACCCATACCGTTGTCACACACCAGAGTCTGTCATACACATAGTCAGAATGCCCAACAATCCTCTGGTATTTTAGAGGAAGCTCTGATATGGCTCATGTAGTTTTGCTAACGCCTTTTTACCCGCATTTCAGAAGGACTGCAAAGGTCAAAAACTGCACTTGAAAGTTACTGGCTTACCTTAGCTGTGAGAAAGATGCTGAAGTGCTCATTAAAAGATAGCACTGGGTGATCAGTTATTCTCTTCAAGAACTTGTCTAATGCTTTCCTCCTTGTCTCCACGAACTCCTCCGAAAAGCGATCAACAACACCCTTCATCACAAATTTTTCAGGAAGAGGCTGTCAGAGCACAAGATTCAAAAGACCAAAAACTTGCTTCTGTTATTTGGAAACAAACAAAGTCATCAAATTTCCATCTTAACAGGAACTGAAACATTGTGTTTGCTAACAGGAACCATGCATTAGATGGGATACAAGCCGTGCTCAGAATTATCCTTTAGCTGGTCTGGCTTAAAGCTAGCCATTCTACTGAGTGGCTTCAGCTGGGAGTCACATCAGGCAAGTCAGACAGTACTCACACTAAGTACTTGTAGCACCGCTTAGATTGTTCTCCCTACTGCTATCCATGTTCCAGATCCAGCTCTAAGGAAATGCCAGAAGAGCTGCACACTATAACAGAAGCGCACCCCCCCGCCCCCACCACCCAGTGTTGAAGCAAGGCTGCCCAGTCTTCAGAAACTCAGAAAATCTGACAATTCCACTTACTCCCCATGCACCCTCTCTGAACAATTTAGAGCTTTTGAATACGGCCCTCCTGTAAAAGGCTGGCAGCTTTAGTGAGAACACTAAAAGGTGAGCAAAAACAAACCAGGGGCTTCACACAGCAAATGACTGGATCTTTTCTGAAGTATGAGCACACCTGGTCATCACAGCTGACTTTCTTGAGTATGTTTCTGTAAGTGACAAAGGCCTGATTATACATCCACTTTTACATCTTACTATTTTGAGTACATCAGTTCATCTCTGCAGTTCAGCTTAACATGTAAGCCCAGACTGTCTCAAGACTTCCTAGTTATACAGTCCCCTCTGTTACACTTGGGTTACATACTCTGAAGTACCACTTTGGATGGAAGATAACTTCTTAAGCTGAAGCATGGTTAGTTTCAGCTCTACCACTAGATCTGCTTTTGTTCTGTTGAGACAGCATGGACTTCAAGATTACTATCAGTTTTAAAATTGTGTTTTGCATTTCATTCTTGTGAACCAATCCATCCGGACAATCTGCTTACAGTTAGGCTAGCAGTGACAGACATTTTCACCCAATTCAGTAATCAGGATTCTCCTCTGCAAAGAGTCTTGTCATCTAAAATCTATGTCAAAGATAATTAAAGAAAAATACATCTATACATATTGCTTTCCCACCATACCCAAACTGATGTGAGCTGTACATGAAGACTGTATCTCCTAGAAAAGCACAGCCACCATGACTTAGCTGCAACAGCACTACATTTTGACCACTGTATTTAGTTCTTGCAATTTAAGACTTACCTTATTATGCTTAGCATTCAAATCAGTCAGTCATTCTAGTTAAACCAGTGTAAGGTACACTATCATTAGACCTCTTCAGAAGAATAATGCCTTGTGCATTAGTCTTTAGGGAGGAAGAAACTCTCCTCCTTTGCTTTGTAAACTTTAGCTGGGACTCTAGGAAGTCACTACCTCAGCACCATATGCAGGAGGAAAAGAAAAAAAGTTTAAAGAAAATAAAAAAGAGGAAAGGAAGACTAAAGAACCCTAGTTCAACCAAACACATGCAAACTGGCACTGAGTAATCACTTAGGTTTGAGCATTTGAAGAATGCTCTTCTATTACAAAGACTTCTGCCATTTAACCTGGTTTCAACTACAGCAGTAGGTACATTCCTTTCCATTTTAGGCCTCTGGAGGTCCATCCCGAGCAATCAATACACACAGCTAGCAACTGATATCTTGCTTTAACTGTGTGTTAATTAGCTATCTTATAGTCTTCCATCTTAACAATTTATTTTTCCCTACTGAGACATGTGAGCAGAGTTCATTGCCAGCAGAAATGGTGTCAAGTATACAAACATGAGCATCCAAAGACAAGAACCTTGGCTGTGTTAGGTTTACTTTTCTAGTCTAGAGACAGATCTGAGATCAGTTTTACTGTTTTTTGAAAGAAAATATTAGAATGTCTCAGATCTTTTAAAAAGAAGTAACTATCAGTAACTGAAGAGATGAAGAGGAACCCATACTGAGCTTAGTTTTGGCTCCTAAGTGTAGGCTGTCATGACACACTGCACTGAGAAGACACATCATTTACTATAGGAAGATTTTAGGCAGAATCACTGTATTGAGATTAGGAGGAAAACTCCCTTTCGGTAATTTATTAAAACAGAAGGCTTTCAGGGATTGCATTATCTATAATTACAAATACAGATAGTCTTAGATTGTCTTGAAACATCTTTTCAGAATACACTTGAGTCAGTGCATCTGAAACTGCCTTTTGCTTCTATATCTCATCTTTTTCTAGACAATAAATACCTAAAGCACTCAGCAGTCTCCCCACCATACTCTGCATTAAGGAGATTAATAGGAGATTCCATAATTGCTAACTTGTGCATAAACAAATAAAATAGGGCAGCACATCCTTCTATCTCCAGATTTTCTATAAGAAATGCACCTCAGATACTGGCTTGTTCTGCAGCCAGTTCCGTGTCCAGTATTACAGCTACTCATGTGCAACAAATTCCTGGTAAGAGCAAAGCAGCTTGATACCCTGGCTGTGACTCACCTTCGGCTACTGGACTATTATTTACAGCCTTGGAGGCTTCAGGCAGAACTGGCTACCTGTTGGTGTGCTCGAGAATCCGCAGAAACTTAACTGTGATTGTTCCAGCTGTTCAGAGAATGGGGCGTGAGAAAACGGTATGGGCTTTTAACACATGCCTCCACCTTATGCTCTCAAGCTCATCGTCTTTCTCTTCCCTACTGTTCACTAAACATATTTGCTGCCAGTTATTGGTGTCACATGGTTTTGTGAAGTACTTCTTATCTCTGAGACACTCAGCTATTATTCCCCTTGAGACAAGTCCCAGCATAATTAAGGACTTAAACAGTGCTCAACCACAGAGCAACCTAAAAATACTTCTCACACAGCCTACTCCTTGCTGAGGGAGGGAGGGCAAAGAAACTTCCACCCCATTACCCACCCCAGACAGGCAAGCTAAAGTATGCTAGTAGTGTTGCTATTTCCTGCCAATTCAATTCATACAGGTCTTTTTAAATGTCTTTGTTCATAAGCGCTGAAGGTGGTGATCTCACAGGTGTCTTACCTATTCACACAAAAAACATATAAGGCTGTACTAACCTCCTCACATCAAATAAGATCACCAGTTCAGATCACCAATTTCAGCAACAATGGGTACAGTAGTTTAGCTAATTTTATTAGGTAAACTTCTACCTGCTGAAGACATGTAATAGCTACCAAGCCAGAGGCTTAGACTTCCAAGTCTCTACTATTACATGTCAGTGGTATTAAGTGTTAGCACAAATAGTTTTAAATTACTCTGTAAAACCAGCTCAGAAGGCCATCTTGAAAACTGAAACTAGAACCTGAAGTACCTGTGACTTTTCATAATCCCCAGATGCTCTGAAATACAGAGGTAATAACTGAGCAAACAGATTAAATGTATTCTATTTATGTCACAGCTACCGTAGTCAGCACACGTATTGCCCTGCAGGAGGCTGACAAAGCTCACCTTTCAGGTACGCCACTCAAGAAAAGTCTAACCTTCCTAACTAGTCAGGAATGGGAAGCTCTTTCCACTGCACTATAAGACAATAAAGTACCGTATCTAACTCTAACTACTCCAAGAGAATGAAATACTGTTATTTAAATCTAGACACACATATCATCCAAATATTACCCTTGGAAGACAGATGCACAACTGTCCTTACTAGCAGACTCTTGTTTACTACCTACGGGAATAAGATGCGTTGGCTGAGACTCTTCAAGCTTGTTTCTCAACCAGTCGAAATCTTGGTACCGCCGACGGACAGAATACTCTGGTAAATCAAACTCTGCTCGTGTGGTCTGGAAAAGAACAGGATATACTTAGTGTGCAGCAATGCCTCTCACTTTAGAGCTTAGTAGCAAATGCAGTACAGCTATCCCTGGCAAGGGTGAAGCTAGACAAGCCTTGCAGAGGTGGGGGGGTCTTAATCCCCAAAACTGTGTAGCCAGCATGAGAGAAAGATCCTCTGGCCTTTCAAGCAGTGGAAAAGAAGTAATATGAAAAATGATTGCCTGGAGCTGATGTGTGAAGATCTAATTGTAGGTCATTATATGCTCTGCTCTCATCATGGTAGAAGTCTGTAGAGCAGAAGCACTGCGTACCACATTACTCTCTTGGCAGTTACAAGATTGCAAAGACTGTATGAGATATGCATTGTGAGGTAAAGACTATTTTAATCATCGAAAATTAGAAGTGTTTACTGACTTGTTTATTCTATGACATGCACTATCCACAGGTGAAAAAGTGTTTCACCACTGTCCTGTATTCTGCACTTGATGGGCTTATCATACTCCAAGGTCAAAAGATGAGAGCATAAGCCAGTGCAAGGTTTGACGGGCTATTTTTGTTGACTTCCAAGACGAAGAAACAAATCTATTTATGTGTGTGCCTGATTAGATATTATTACATTAAATTAATTCTTTTAAATTTCCCTTCTTTAGGGCAAGGTCATTACAAGTTTGATGGGAAAAAAGTAAGTATGCAGATGAACTGCTGGCAAGTGTTTTGTCCAATCTTTGAACAGTCCATAACCTGGAAGGTTATGCTGTTGTGCTGTTGTGCTTGCACAGCACATACTGCAACTGCCCAAAAGCACTTGTGAAAATGTGTACCAACTAGGAGTGTCTGCTGAAGAGCCTGGCACTGCAGCAGCCCTGATTAGGGTAGACTACCCTTGTAGTTATGTCCCACTGTGAAGCACAGGCAGCTATACTTAAGTCACTTGCAGGATTACGTCCATCTTGCAATGAATGGCTTGCAGTGCCAGCACACTACATCACCGCAGCCAGGCATCAAACCCAGCACATTCTGGGGAATACACTGGCAACCCCAGTTCTGAACTGGCATGGACTCTTAGCACCTGGTTGCTTTGCTAGTCCCAGCCAGTAGCAGACTTTAAATGCAATCCACCTCTTCACCTGCTCTCTGGATGACTAACTCTTCAGTTGCTGCATTTTACTCCCACCAGTCACCACTGGGGATCCTGTAAAAGTTCTACATATGAAATCTCTTTCTAGGGTGAGGTCAGGAGCCTTAATACAGTATCAACAGCACAGCAGGTCTACAATACTGTGAGCAGCAAGCTGATGTGTTATTACCTATGGAATGGTTTGGCTTCTGGTAAAGGAAGGCACAGGCAGAAAAAGAAATCAGGATCAGCTCCTCCCTTCTTTGACCTGCTAGGTCACGGTAAGCAATATAGAGGTTAGTCCATGGACTAACCTAACAAATCCTTATGAACTGGAGCAGTTGTGTTTTTTGATGAGGGACTACCAAGACCTCTATACCCACTGCAGATCTGTGCTTTACTCAGCTACACACATCTCAGGTAACACCAGTTTATTTAAAATCTAAGATTGCCACACTATAAATGTGACTTCTAGAGACTTCATTTGAATAATTTTCAGTTGTTTCGAGTAACAGACTGAAGGGCATTATTCTAGAAATTAAAAAAAAAAAAGGGTGGGACAAGGCAGTAATAACGCAGTAGCAGTTGTCAATTGGCTGCCACTGCCCAAAGTCATTTTAAGAGATCAGACAGTGAGTGAATGAGAGTAATCAGAATGGCTACACACTACAGTGTCTTATCCTGAAGCATGAGAATGGATATAAAGTCCCCAATCTGTCAGCACTGAGAAGCTTATTAACCACTATTCTGCTAATAGTTAAGGAAAACCATATAGGACTCTCTATGAGTAGGAAAGCAAGGTTAAGTCCCAGTACACAAACCATACACTAGCTATCGCTCACGTCTAGCAAACTGCTCTTGTTGCCTTTACTTCACAAGTAGAATTGCAAAGTTTTCCATATATCACTTTTTTTCCTCCGAGATGAAAATACAGCAGCAACATTTCAGTATTTACTGTACAGGTTATCAAATCTAAACAGCAAATAAGCTTTTCAAAGATTATTTGAGCAGAACTTGAAGGTCCTTCAAGGCTTTAATGAAACCTCACTAACACTGAAAGAATTTGGACCTCAGATCAAACTGTTCATCAGTTTAGCAAAAGTTTTTTCCAGATTGCACAGAAGAGGAAGGAGGATCTTACCACTGGCCAAGCACAGTGTTGAAGAACACATTCTCTGAGGTAGCTCGGGGTGCAGCTGCAGTGGGAGCTGTAGGTTGAGCTCTGGCTGGTGGAGCCCAGGCAAAGAGGCCCTCAAGAGCCGACCCTCAGCACAACGAGGGCCTGGGGACCTGCAGCCCAGCCAGGGGACTGGACACTGGGACACGGCAGAAGCCGATGGCCCCAGGCCTTCCCAGGCTTAGACTGGTGAGGGGATAAAAGCCCAGGGGTCCCTTTGTTCTGGGTCCCTCAGAGACACCAGCTCGAGCTGTTAGTCTGTTATTGCACTGTGATGGAATTATTTTAATGGTTGGGATGTCTGAGACTGCTATGGGAAACCTTGGGACAGAAACATGGTGTGGCTGTGTGAATGAGGGAGCATAGCTGGGAAAGGGCCTTGGTCCCAGCTCAGGTGGTGCAAGAGTGACTGCCAGAGTGCCTCCTGGATGGTTGAGCAGGGAAATTTCTGTAACAGACAACAAGTGAAGCATCTATGGTTTTGACACAATCAAATTCCTCCTGCCTTCTCAGTAAGATTCATCAATCTCATCTTGCAAGGACACATGTCTCTTCCAGAGGAAGCTGAGAAACTTACATGACCGATCTCAACCTCCCAAAAAATAATGGGCAAGATGTTTCCAGGAACTTACTGAAACTTCCAGCACAGTTCCACTAAGTCAGCACTGCAGCACTCTGAGCTCAGTTTTACTTGCTGGAAAGCAGGCAGAGTTACAGACACTTTTACCTTAGTTGCTAGAATAGTTTTGACTAGAGGCAGTATTAAGGCAATCACCAAGTCTTGGTCTTGCATAAGATTCTTGTCTTCCTTGGAAGGAGTTAGCAGCCAAACCTGAAGCTTGCCTGTGATGACTTTATGAAAGTATTTCTGTACCCTAGTTCTACCCTCTAACTCACTGGACTTGACTGCAGATTCCCCTCCATGTTACTATTTAAGTCTGAGGCAAAATCTTCAACTAGGAAAACAGGAGAATGACAGAGAGGAGAAAGGAAGAAGGCAGATGTTCTTAGCACTCCAGTATTTCTTTTTGCCTCAAACAGTTTAGCCTGTTTGGAAAAGACTTCATATCACTTTTACCTGCTTGTGTCTAGGGAATCAGGCTGTTCAAGTAATGTGTTCAAGTAATCTACCCAATGAATGGACTGGAAGCATGAGGAGAAAGAGAGGAAAGTGAAAAAAAGACCTCCACTTCAGTATGGACTGGTTTGAAACACCCTCCCTTCAAGAGAGTGAAGAAGAGCAACTGCATGACTCTGAGGAGTGGCACTCAGCTGTTCAGACCTCCAGGGGAAAAGACAAGAAGGCCTTGCCATCCTAGAAAGTACAATGAAAGTAAAGTTAGAAGTACACTTACTTATGTTTTCTCAGGAGAGATGACTATGTAACATAAGGCCAAGCTTTACTTTCCCCTTTCTTCCTAAAAAAGAATTCTGCTTGGTAAAATCTCCCTAAAATGCACATCCATCTATCTGAAGGACACAAAGACACTTGGATCATCACAGTCAAGACCCTTTAAGTTCCAGCACAAGTTTCACCCACCTTTATGGTTTCACTAACCTCCCTGTGCAGGGAAACTGCTTACTAACTTGCATTAGTAACTGCATTAGCAAGATGAACACAGGGAGAATCAAAAGAGTCAGTCCTGAATGACTGTCTTGTCAGCTGGAGAATTACCATTAAATTCTTTAAATGTGTTCATCCACCAGACAGGCTAGGGAATGCTACCTCGCTCTAACTAGGGAGCTGTGAAAACACGTACACAAGGATCAAGTAAAATCTTAAGTTTTCCTTTGCAAGCCAATGTTTTGACCCTTCCTCAGTCACCACCACTTGCTGACAAAGGTAAGAGAAGATGAAAAGCTCAGGGCATATTGCAAGACTTCTCTTTTTTTTTTTTTTTTTCCTGTTAGAATGAAGGACCTGTAAAAAGAAAGATGATAAAAAACCCCACACAATACAAATGGGACTGTGGTTGGTCTACACTCTTCCCTACAGTGATATCCTGCCACAGCCACAACCACACATTGCAGCATTAGCAAATCCCCTCGTGCCTTAGTGATGCTGCTTTTTGGTCTCCAAAATAGCTCATTCTATGATCTGTGTTTATCCAAATCTTTGAGGTTCCAGAAGCTTTCTCCAGCAGAGAAGAAAAAAACCTCAGCCATCCCTGCCTCCTCATTCAGAAGCACCAGAGACATCCTTTAGAGGTCTCAAACTTCTTTCCTGCAAGGCTGCACAGGAGGTGTTGAGAAGGCTCCTCATCTCACTCTATGGATAATTCCTGTGCAGCTTTTCTGCCATGTTTAATTACTGCCTGCAGCTACAATACCTAAGTGGCAATTAGCTTGGCATTGAAGACGTCTTGTTTGTAGGGCAAGAATGAGTTAGACCATTAATACTCTTAATCTTGAACAATGGTAGGTAGTCCTAGAGGTTCTGACCCCAGAGATTAACCAAAAGTTTCCAAGAATAATAAAACTAAAAAGATGAAGATTTCAGGTGATTCAGATGAATAACTTACACAGTTCCATAGTAGCATTGCAATGGTATAATATAGCAGATTTATGTGCTACCATGAGATCTAAAATAAAACAAGTACTAACAGACAGGTAGGTACACATCAAAATCATAAATATAGAATTATTTTTTAAATAAAAAAGAGACACTGTTTGGTAATGCTTCTGATCTAAATATAGTAAAGACCTTGGCCATGTTTCAGAGTTCTGCTTTAAAAAGAAAAGGAACCCTTGAACATAAGGATTTCCAAGCATAGGAACATTATTAGGGGGCCACTATATAGAAGTATTTTATATTGATGGAATAATTGAGTCTTAATTTAAGACAGGAACAACATTAGCCAATTTTAGCCATTTCCCTTTGGAAAGCTGCATCTTATTTTGTGGTTCCTATTCCTTCTGATCAAGTAATAGCTGAAGGCTTAGCTGCTCCAAGTAAAAAAAGATACAGTGTTTCCTGCAAGATTAAGACTCTTAGAGTAAAAATGTGTGACAGAACGGTGTTAAATGTGCAGCAAGAGATAGTATTTTAGAGGAACTCCATTTTCCTCTGTGCAGTCTGAAAGTGCAACTTTGAAGTGGACATTTGGAAAAAAAATTATCTGTGGCCTGTAAAGGTTCCTTATCTCCAAGAAAAATATTTGCTCCAGGTACATACTGCCATCTAAGTGGGCTGGAGGAATGTTAATCTTTCTGGACAAGTGTATCAAGTATACTACTAGTAAAGTTAGTGAACACTTTTTGCCTTAGGTAACTAAAAGTGCCCAAAGCAGATGTCAACATCACCTAGGAACTCATTATAACGAGAAAGAGTTAAGAGCAATCAACATTTCAGTTTCGAAGGTGGTGGACTTTTCAGATCTCTTTTCATATTAATATATGCAGATTACATTAATGATTGAACCACAACAGGTGCTGAAAAAATCTCCAGCCTCTTTCGGTTGGCAGCAGTATTCTTAGGCTACTTCATTTTATTATCAGTTGCAGAACTTGTGAACCAGCAACTGCACAAAAGCTGAGGATCAAGACTATAATTTAGAGGATAACAGAGGAAATATAGTAAACACTTCCAGCAACAAGCTTAAAGCATTTCAGAAAAGGATAGACACAAAAAGTGAGATGATTAACAGTGAACCAGTAACAAGGCACATTCCCCTTAAGGGAGCTCAAACCAAATTAGTGTCAGATTACTTAAATGAACAAACTGTGAAGTTAATGAAAGAAAGTGGCCTTGCAAGTTTACAAACAGTTCTATACAGGAATCAGAGACAAAAAAAGTAAATCTAAGATGACATGTTAAAAGATTTTTCCACAATTTCAGACACTGAAGTAACAGTTCTGCTAAGAGAAGTTACTTCAACACATTCACAAGGTACCAAAAGACACTAAGTTCTTGTCCTTAAGAAAAGAAAACACAGTGCAAGATGTGAATATCCAGAACATGCCCCAAAATTATTCCACAAAGAAGGAAGTACTAGGAAAGAGAATATTGCTTAGTACCTTTGTTGTAACCCTGTATGTGATATATGTCTCCATTGTGCACACATGTTTTTTGGGATCATCAACAGTAACAAAGAGGTCTCTAGTTTCCACATCCAAGTCGTCATCCAGCTGCAGTCTGTTGAGGAGAGATGAGGAGGAGGCTGGGCTAGAAGTGTCCACGGGTGTGCCATTGGGCAGACTGAGATCCTGTACAGGAGAGGAAAAAAAAAAAAGAAGTTAACAGATTCAAGGCAAAGCACAGTATTTTCAAAGACACCACAGACAAGCTTCTCTGATACATTACAAGGGTGGTTTGTTTCAGCACCTCCAAGGATGACCCTTTTCCAGGACACCTGGGCAACACCCTAAAGTCTTCGAGCATTAAGCTGAGGAGAAAGCACATTATCACTATACTTCCCCTAAGTACAGCACATCCTGCTTTCTATTCGTAAGGAAGTAGAGCATTGCTGAACTAACAGTTCCCGGTGAGACTGAGCCAACCCAGACTGAACCATTTTTTTTTGGAAAACAAAACAGCTAGGCAAGTCAAGAGACCTACTTATAAGACAGGTTTCACGTGAAGTGCCAACAGTTCAGTTGTCTGGAATGCAGTAAGCTTTCATCTCTGGAGACTCCTACGGTGGAAGAAGGAGCACAACTTTCATCAGAGGCCTTCCATCCAGTCCATTAATTTCCACACATATGGGCAGCAGTTAAGAGTCTGAATTGCCATCACTGCAGAACAGTCACAGATCATACTCTCCTGCTCAAGTGTCTAAGCACACCTCGCTGTTGGAGTCCTAAAGCAAATGAAAACACTACTTTTTCCTTGGAGAGGTCCTCACTCCCATTCTGCCAAGTCTAAGAGAGTCATGCAGTGCCTAGAGAATATAGAGGCTAAAAGATCCAGCAAGTGGCCATTGAGGAAGAAAAACACAAAAGTTCACGAAGCCTGCAATTCCTTGAAACTGACTTGGCAGCAGGGGAAAAAAAGAAAAACAACAAAACAACTTTATAGCTAACTTGGTACATCCATACACCTTCAAATCTCACACTTCAATACAAACCAACTACTCCGTAACAGTAGTTATTACACTTGCATAAATATCACAGCAACTTAACATATTCTTTGCTCTGGTTTTGTAGCAGAGGGAGCTGACAGCGTGTGACAAGTTTTACACAGAAAGTCCTAAGGATCCATGGCTCTTCTTTTCAGAGAAGATGGGAGGTTTTTTTGTTTGAGTCTTTTTAATACTAGCACAGGGACAGTTTTATCCAGAGAGTAATCTCCCTTGTTGCTAAACAGAGAAACATTTCTACACCTAAGAATCACATTAACTAGAAGTGTTTTAGTTATACAATTACTTTTTAGACCAAACTTCACACAGCTGTAAGTGGCTAGACAAAACGTATCATCTTAGCAAAGTAAGCACATGTAGGTGAGAGACCCTCTCTGTTCATCAGTGCTCCTTTAGCCAGAGGTACAGAATCACAGGCAAGAGCTTCGAGGTAAAGTTAGTTACAAAAGTTGGTCTTTGACAATGGCTAAAATCACAGCTAAATTCCTATCAGTCATTGTCACAAACCAATCATGGAAGTACTGGGATTTCAAAAAGGGCCATCTGTGTGTTGCAGTACTGCAGAACTATGGCAGCATTGCTCTTCACCTTGAGGGCAGCCTTATGAAGTAGAGAAAATAATTGTTTAGCCTTTAGACATTTTGGGAAAGGAGTGATCTAAACTATTGTCTACTAACAGAGAGGTAGATATATTCTCTCAGCTAATGTACATAAGAGGCTGCCAACAAATAGATGGTTTCAGATTTAACTGGCAGGTGAGCAACACGGGAAGGCAGGCACTCAAATGCTCTCAAGAGGGCAAAAGAACAGGAGGGGCAAGGCACAGTTTGCCAGCTCAGACATGAGGTAGACACCTCAAACTACACAAGCATCTGGCTCAGACTCAGCACAGGAGGAACACATACAACAGGAGGAAGCAGTGGCACAATAACTCAGTAGATAAGATGTTCTGTTGAAATTTCACAAACAGAATAAGCAGTAGACAGGATAAGGTTAACAACAGGAGATGGCTTCAGACAATCTGCAGTTCAGCTAGACAAGAGAATTTGGCTGGGCAGAGTAAAAAGCAAAGCATTTCGGATACCACAGTAGCTGGAGACAAATCTGTTTCTGTTTCCAAAGGAAAAGACAGCTCATCATTGCCCATGTGCAATACGCATTAATATACAAGTTGTGCCAGAACTGCAGTCAGTCATATTCTAAGCTTCCAGTATGACAATTAACTTGCAGAAACAACTTAAGCCTGGTTCCACAGGAGATCTCAAAAGCTTGTACAAAAACTCTTCTGAAAGAGAGCTTAAAGAACATGATGGAATCTGCTCAAAATATGAGACTCTAGATAAAGAACCAAAGATGAAGCTTGCAGCCACTAGTATGAAGTTAGCACTTTCGCCACCAATTCTCTTGGGAAGTAACAATATCATACAAGTATGTCTTGCACATTTTAAGCAGGACACAAGACTGTGAAGGCTTGAATCTGCTTCATTGCACTTGAGTGTGTTCTTGGAGTCATGGGTCCTGTGGAATGTCTCGGGTGTTAAAGGCTGTAATAATAGTTCTATCTTGGATGAAACACTCCAGACCTACACCAAGTAAAACGTCTGTACCAGCAGTGGTTCAGATCAGGAGAGCTGCTAGCTGTGCTGGTGAGGAAAGGAGAGATGATGTGTTAGAATACTATATTGCCTCATCTCCAGGATCCTCCCGTGGCAGAGACAGCTGGCATCATACCCTGCTACTTGGTTACTTTTCAGTAGATGAAAGCCAAGTTAGCAGCTAAATATTTCTCCTCCTGAATGGGTGGAACCTCCTAGCTAAGTGTACTAGAAACAACGCATATGGCTGCTGAGCCTGCACTTAACAGTAGGCAGGATCAGTTTTGCTGACGTTTTATGTTAATGCTAGAAAGAGGCAGGCTTTGAAGTATGACAGCAAGATACCTCAGGCTGTATTCCTACCAGCAAAGCACCTCCTTGTCACGTTAATTGCATCACCTTTCTTCCATGGGACTTGGGTGTTTTTTTGTTGTTGTTGTTGTTTCTTTGTTTTGTTTTTTGGGGGTTTTTTTGCTGTTTGGGAAACAAGACTGCATCATTTGTGTTAGTCTGCTTTTACCACAGAAAGAGGAGTACGTCCTGCAGAGCCTGGTGGGAAAGGAGATATGAAGCCACCTATACTTCCACCTGTTGGTATAACTATCATACCCACAATACTGGCTAGTATTATCCATTTTATATAAACAAGCTAGCAAGCTGTGTCTGACTTCAGTGGCTCATGCATTAGCTTCACCTTTACTGCACCAAGTAGCTGACCATCCATGTTTTAAGTACTTCTCTGCATTATTAGAGACCAGCACAGTCCAAGTCACAACAGGTACCTACTGCTTACAGAGCCTTTTGTCAAAGCACCTGTCTCTCACAGTAGTCAGTCTACCATTAAGCTGAGCAGTCCTACAGCAGAGAGAAGGGGAGGCTGCTTCTGGCTAGCCAGGCAAGGTGGTGTGGAGGACATGTTTAGTCAAGACATTCTTCACTTCTTAGTGAGCATCCATAAAGATTTTCCAAAATTTCAAAGCTATTTCTAAAGTAAAGAGTAAAAATCCTTAGTCTCTGTCCCCCACCGCCTCAGGGCAGTCTCACAGCTTTGTCATCTGTTGAAGTAGGTCAGGTGAAGCATGGCCTGGATCACAACCTACAGTAGATACAGTGCGACATTCAGACTTTCAGGTTCATGAGCTACTGGTTCTTGTATACAGCTGTGAAACAACCACAAGGGAAGGCTCTTCATGCATTCCTGTGAAGTTCTTAGAATTCCTCAAGACACCTGAATTTATGGGTACAGAAGTTAGATGATTTTAGCAGCACATCTGGTTTCCTACAGTGCCAGGCAAGCAGGAACTAACTGCCTGTGTGGGAATTGCACCCTGACAACTATGCAGGCTGCTATCTGGTAAGGCTGCTTCACATTAGTTTGCTAACTCATGGTCTCCAAACACCTTGACTAGTCAGCCTGCCCAGAAACAGATAATAAATCTATCAAGAAGTTCACTTCATCCAAACATAAAATTCAACTGACTTTTTAAACTAGAAGTCTGCATGTGAAATTCAAAATTAGTTGGGAAGTTTCCAACTGTTGCCATCTTCTCCCAGGAGATTTTCCACAACTGCATTTACAGAGTAGTTTGGGTCCACACAAAGTAGAAACTTCAGGAGCCTCATTTGCAGTCTTCTGGATGGCAGCCTCCCTCCATGGAGTAGCACACCAGAAAAAGCATCCAGGACTCAACCCTTGAGGGTTGCAATTTCTGTAGGTATTGTTTTATTGTGAAGACCATGGAGTCTTCTGCTGAGTTACAGGTGTGAAACACGAGGTTCACTTTCCTGGTAAAATTTTAAAAGTTTAATAAAAATACAATAGGAGACAGAAAGCAAGCAAAGGGTTAATACGGCCGACCTGGTACCTTGGCCTATCTACCCGGTGTCTTGGCACTGAGCCAAGAGCACACCTACTACCTTGGAGGGACTCTTTAAATACTTTTTCTGTTCCATCTGCCTGTTGCATATGCATAGAGTATTATGCATATTCATCTTTCTGCAAGAACAGTTTTGCATGCCCACTCCTTGGGCCCACCTTTTTAGAGCATGCATGTGCCTTGGTTGTAGCTTCCTTATCCCCTCCAGTTTGGGCTGTGGTCCTTGCTTTCTTCAGATGGCAGGTGCTGATAATATGGCATATCAATAGCAGGGTCCTCTTCACATGTTCATTGGAAGCCATCCCAACCAAATAGTCAGTTCAATTACAAGCATAACTATATATCAGCTATCCCACTATTATGTCTAAGCAAAAAAGACCTATACAGCAGAGTCATTCCAACACTACACATGTAACATTCATCTCAATATTTGCGAAAAGCCAATAACGTAACATGTATCTATAACACAGGCAACTAGTTAATATCATGGTTTCCAGAAACTGAATGCTAGTTTTCAGCTATCCTGCCTGAGCAAGTGTACAGCTTAACCAGATAGCTTTGCTTTCAAAGCAGCAGTCCATGAGGAAGCACAAGGCATGGTCCACAGAGGTCTTCCAAACACACATAAACTCACCTCTGGAAAGGGTTACCTTGAACCCATGTGATGCTGTGTGCCCACTGCTCCCATTCATCAAGTACTTTGTGACAGTAAGAGACATTTAGAAATGTTGCTGTTGACAGGCAAAAGGTGCAGTTAACCCTAAATACCCCTGCCTAACTTAGGGACCTCAGAGCCAGGCCTATACTGCTCCGAGAACCTCACTGCTTCACTTCTGAAATTCAGACTGCTGTATATCTTCTCCTTCTATTTCAAGGTGCTCCATTGCTTTTTGCCATTCATTTCACAGAGACACAATGACAGACAGGGTCATGTTAAGCAGACAACAATTCCACACAATTACAGCCAGGTTTTGGAACACTCTTATCTCCATACCTTCACTACATGACAGTAAGTCATAGGACAAGGGCAGCCAGTTAGTGGAAAACTGAAGTGGTTTAGACACAAACATTCCTGAGGGCATTATAAAAGCTTACATGAACTTGGCTTTCACAGATCTGTTCACAACAGTCCTTGTCTCATCCCCGCGGGTTTTGAATGCAAGTATTTTTTGTACAGGTCAGCTCCATGTAGAAAGAAAAAGCACTTCTGCATCCTCCAGTACACCTAGATTAGCTCATCTCTGCACAGTATTCTATTAGAAGACCCCACTAAGCATCTGTTTAGTGAAATTTCAGTCCACACAAGACTATTATCCAATACCAGCTAGATGCAGAACAACGGAAGAAAACACATTTACTTCTCCTTTATGTATGTTCAGTTTCATTCTCTATTAGGCAGCAGCATTAGATTTTGTTTATTAGAGGTTTCTGTTTCTTTGCATGTCTGAAGCAGTACATGTTCCAGCCTCTTGCACTTGCTTTTGAGCAGTTAATTTAAGGCACCAAAGTGGGCATACAGAGTGCAGAGAAGAGAGAATGCTGTGGTTACAGAAGGGATGGAAAGAACAAGGCAGTCATGCTCAACTGGGTATAAAAAAAATAAAAAACATCCCACCGTTAAATGCCAAAACCCTATTCATTTCCAGGAAGAAGAACTATATTCCTACACATTCACAAATTAGACAGTGCTAATTTGTTGTTTGACAAGAACTGAAGAACTGTGAGAATCAATTTCTAGTCTACACCTACCCTCCTGGAAAAGGCTTAGGTGGTTACACGTGCCAGCTCCTGATATCCTTCTCCAGGAATGGGAAGGGATGGTACAGTTTATGTGGATGTACTCACAAAGACAAGATGATACTTTCCAAAGAGGTCAGTGGTTTCCATTATAATAATCATCTAAAATCAGACTGTAAGGTTGAGGCCATTTTAAGAGCAATACAGAGCAAGTACAAATCCGAAGGAATTCCTCTTGCTCTTACCTTAAAATATGTGAGTAGGGGAGGAACACTGCTGGGTTGCTGAGGACCCAAGCCAAATTTTAACTTCTTAGCTGTGAAGAGTATTATGAACCAAGTCTGTGGGCGCTACAGGATCAGGCAGAAAGTTTAACAGAGCCATGACTCATCTCTAAAGTTTCAGCACTATAACTGATATTTTGCCCATCTAACCAAAAATCCACTAGATAAAGACTAGATCAATTTGCTCCCTGAATATTTTAAATAGGCATCCAAGTACAACATGCTGCCAAGCCACGAGTCTGGTGACTTTGCTATGGTGTTCATCATTTCAACTACTATTTCTGCTCTGTAGGTCAGAGTTGCCTAGAGACTCCTCAGCATCCCTGAAAAAAATAAGAATTTAAGATGCAACAGCTAATCATGATGGCCTGCAGCTTGGCACCACTCAAGGCCTGGGAGCATTCTTGCTTATACAGGTATCATACTTGGAATAGTGCTTCTTTGCATTTCAGCTGGACAGAGGAACAGACACTTAAATAAGCTTCATGCAGATTGTGTCAACCACATGGTTGACACAAGCATTTTCCAATCCTTCTCATGTAGGTCACGGGATTCTCACCTCATTTCTGAGGTTAACAGCCAAATTTCATAGGATGGATTATTTTACTTTGTGGTTTGTTTTCCCATAAGTCATCACAGTTAAGCTAAACAGAACAAGAACGTGGGCACAGAAACATTCTGGCAAACAGCATTTTCAGCAAGAGCTATAAGCTATCTCCTACCTCTGTTGCTGGTCTTTACAGACTCAGCTACAATATGGCTTAGTTTCAGCATTCCTGCACACCAGGACAAAGGCAAGTGTCAAAACAAAGTGTCAAGTACCCCATCAGACTGCCTGTTCATACAGTTTGTCTATAAGTCTGTCTTCTCACAGTTTGTAAGAAGCTGGCTTCCTTCCCTAGTCTGGAAGAGGAACCACTCTAAACCTAAATGTGGTTCAGGTTAGACTCTGAAAATCAGGAATGTGAGTGGTATCTCATAGATGTTATACAACAGTTAAGACAAGACTTTCAATACTAGTAATAAGCCACACTACTGTGCTGTTTTGTGGATGAAAGGCCAAATGCCTGGAGGACAAGCATCTGGAAGATGAAACGGGTTACTATTTGCAGCAGACATTAATTACACAAAATGTAAAGGTATAATACACGCTTTCAACTTATTAACTGCCATGAAGCTGACACGTATGCCCCCAAATCCTTTGGGCAGGAAAGAGACTCCAAGGAATAACTGCAGGATTGCCATAGCTTCCTTACTGCAGTAAAAGGGGTATTTTAACACATCCACAGGATGAGCTGTTCTGTTGAAATAAGAAGTTCCAGATGCAAGGTTAGCTCTCATATCTGTTTTTAGAGCACTTGAGTCCTTGCAGAAGGCTGTATCTGTTTTCCTACGCAAACTGCCAGGCTGGCAACTGTTCAGCATGATTAGTTCAGTTCTGTTTAAGCTGCAGAAAGTAGTAGAAAAGTGCTTATGACCTGATGGAAAGCAAGAGAGTTTAAGATTTGGGCAGACTTGAATGCTCCTTTAAAAGAGCTAGAGGTTCTTTTGACTTTCTACAGTTCTCAGTAGTAGCCAACAGGCACCAATTCCAGTCTATCTTCAGAGCTCAAAGGCCTCCACAAATGGCAAAAGCTACATGTCCTTAGAAACATTTAGAAAAGAATGGAATGTATGACCTCTAGCTCTGTTAAGTACCATGTCTGTATGCAAGGATTTTATTCCAGTAATATTGTTTTTTATATAGATTCTGCAGTTGTGTGCACAAAACCAGCACAAACCATTCCAACGTGATAAAGAGTATCTTGTCAACAAACAAGGCTAGCACGCATCATGCTTTGTTTAAAGCTTCATTTTCAGAAGCTGAGTGTTGACCTTCTAAATAGCAGAGCAGCAGCCAGAATTTCAGACCATGAGCAGGAAAACTTGAATTCTGCATATGACTAGGAATCATTCCTAATCCAAGAAACCAGATTTGTATCTGATTACAGATGGAACAGTTTATTAAGCTCGTCCAAACTAAACTGCCTTCTCCTAGAAACATCGTTTTGTGTTAAAGCTCTGCAGACATACCATGCAGAAGTTTTTCTCTTCACTCTCTAGAAGCAGGTTTAGTTACATCTGTTATCTAGGTACCCAGTGTCAACAAACTGTTAATTTGGCTTTTGAGAGCAAACCATAATATGCTGGGGTTCTTCAATGTGAACAGATGCAAAGGATAGAGGAGAAACAGAGAAGAAATAGGAGGGAAAGAGATAAGAGGGCTGGAAAGCACTATAGTATCCAGGTGAATATTTCATTTAAACAAGAAAGAATATGCACACACTACGATGTGGGTTCCCTCATGCTCTCTGTTTCAGATGAGTTGCATTAGCTTTTCTGACACAGGCCACTGAAGATTTCATGAGAGCAAGTCAGACTGACAAGGTATCACTGTGCAAGTAATAGAGGCCAGATGCAAAGATACTTAGAAGGGAGAATTCATGTTTACATCTCATGCCCTGAAAGAGCTGGAAGAGTGTACTCTTGGAGAAGCTCTCATAGTTAGTTAATGCAGGTGAAATTTAACCGATATCCTTCTATCGCGTTTGCTGAAATACAAGACATTTTCCAGCAGAAAGGCATTTGCCCTCAAAAGGGATAAAACAAACAAAGTGCTTATCTGTTGGAAGAAAAAAAAAAAACAACCCTAAACCAAAACCCACTCAGCATGACTGCTTCAGTCCCTGCTTTGAGCAGAAAAACTGAGGAAAAGCAGTCACACAGTATTTCCTCACAGTAAGAAAACTATCTATAGAAACTGATAGACTTGTGTACTGGTTTTGCACACCCTGGTTTCTGGTAGCGGGGCGGCCACAGAGGTGGCTTCTGTGAGAAGCTGCTGGAAGCCTCCACAGTGTCCAACAGAGCCAATCCCTGGTGGCTCTGATGATGGACCTGCTGCTGAACAAAACTAGAGAGGTTGGTAACGCCTCTCTGATAACATATTTATGAAGAAAATCAAAACAAAGGGCTCACAGTTCTTCTAGCCAGAGAAGAGGAGGAGGTGAGAACATGTGAGGGAAACAACATGTAGACACCAAGGTCAGTGGAGAAGGAGGGGGAGGAGGTTCTCCAGGTGCTGCAGCTGAGATTCCTCTGCAGGCCGTGGTGCAGACCATAGTGAAGCAGCTGTGCCCCTGCAGCCCATGGGGGATGCAGAGATCCACCCACAGCCTGTGGGGGAGGTGCCCATGCTGGAGGAGGCTGTGATCCAGTGGAAGACCCACTAGAGAGAGAGGGCCCTTGTTCCAAGCTGGAGCAGTCTGTCCCTTGGAGGTCTGCACCTCAATGGGTGGAAGAAGTGACCCATGCCACAGGAGTTTTGGGAGGGCTGTCTGCCCATGGGAGGGATGCACACTGCAGCAGGTGCGGTTTGGCTGCTGCTTGTGAGAGTGGACCCGTGCCAGAGAAGTTCATGGAGAACTGTCTCCCGTGGGAGGGGCTCCATGGCGTAGCAGGGGAAGGATTCTTCTCCCTGAGCAGTGGAAGAATATTTCCGTGATGAACTGACCAAAACCCCCACTCCCTGTCTCCCTGTGCTGTCGGTGGGAAGGAGGGAGGGACTGGGGGAAAAAGGTATTTTAAGGGCTTATTTTACTTCTCATTATCCTCCTCTGATTCTGTTAGTCATAAATTCACTTTGCAACTTAAACTGAGCCTGTTCTGCCCTTGGAGTGTTTTCTCCCAGTCCTTATCTCAACTCATGAACTCTTCATTAATTTTTCGTTCTCTCCACTGCCCAGCTGTGGCAGGGGAGGGTGAGCAAACAGCTTTCCTGGATGCCTGGCATCGGGCCAGTGTCAAACCATGACAACTTGAGATCTACAGACTATTCTATCAAGAGAAACACCTTCTAGTTAATGGTCTAGGCATATCACAGCCACAAAGGTATATAAAAGTTACACACATGGCTTCAAGTGAAGTATACTTATCCAGGAGCAGGCTTGTCAGCACACTGGAAGTCAGCATACAAATTGTGAAGAGGTCAAGATGATCTCTTGCAATAAATGGCATCAATTAAAAATGTTCATGGATTTTCTGGGCAACAAACCAAAACCCACACTTCATCTTGTCAGTATTCAAAATTTTCACTCAATTTCCCTTACACTAGTACCTAAAAAGCTAAAGCAAAGGTGACAGTTCCACCCAGAAAATAATGAGTTTCTATCATCCAGGTAATCTGTCACTTACCATTCCCAGATGCTAGGGCTTTCACCAGAGTTAGCTGAAAGTGCCTGCTGCTAACACCATCAGCATCAGTGATGGGGAGGAGGCTTGCCTGCCCCTGAGCAGCACCTGTCTGCAACGCATTCCTTTTCAAGGAACACACACTATCATTCAAGTTTACTGAAAAAGTGATGCAAACTATACAGAGAAACTTTAAGGTAGGGAAGCTTTTTCAGGCCTAAATTCAGTGTGAAGTCAAAGCACAGACTGATATTCATGACGAAAGCATGTCCTTCAGTGCTGTAAGCTTCCCATCACTAGTAACATAGACCACTACACCAGTAATACTGTTGATCACTCCAAGACAGGAAGCGAGGTTGCCACTCTCACAGTAGGGTCTGCTCTCCCTAATTTGAGGCATGATCTAGAAGCAAGTTTACATTTTACATTCTCCACATTTTCCTGCAAACCAGAGGACTACGCATTTTTGCCATGTCTTTGCTCCCACACACATGCGTCATAGTTGTGTAATATTCGTCTTCAACCAAGATACATGAAATGACAAAGCAGAAAGCCATCTTCAAGGGTTATAGACACCACCACTTCCCCTTCCAAAGTAGCATCTTACCTACTGCATATCGCTTCACAGAAGCTGCAGTGTAGAAGCTGTGACCATGGTTCTGAGACAATAATGCTAACAGGATTCATGCTTTCAGGACTACTCTGATTACAGCTCTTGGCTAAACTCTTTCCTCGCCTGTTGTATGAACTTTGGATTATTGTCTCAATTTTCACAACCATATCAGCTAGTTCATCTAACCAGTATCACCTAAGTGCTTACTCTGATAGATACCTGTCCTGGTTTAGGACAAATTGGGGGGAAATCTCCAAGAGGAGCCCCCTAGAAACAAACCTCCACCTCCCTTCCCCCCAGCATTCAGGGCAAGAAGAAATTCCTTGGAGGAAAAGTGGAAAAAACCTATTTATTAACAAATAACAGAAAAAGAAACACAACCCCCAACACAAGGAAAAACAAGAAAAAACAGACTCAGGCAGTGCTATGACGGGGGCAGGCACCGAGCTTCTCTCTTCAGACTCTGCCGATTTCCCGGGCGTTCCGAGGGTAAGGTCCAGGAGCCAGTCTGATGATCTTCAGGGGAGGGGAAGAAAGAAAGAAAGGAGAAAAGAAAAAAAACAAAACAAAAAAGCAGAAGGAACGACAGCGAGCAGCAGCAAAGTGAAAAGCAGCAGCAGCAGAAGCCAAAGCAGAAAAGCACCAAGAGCCAGCCCCGCTCCCGCAAACAGCCAACCGAGGGGGGGAGGCTCAGCTGTCAGACACAACAACATAAAACAGACACGATATTGGGATAGAAACACCACCACCCCAGGACAATACCTCCTGACTTCAGTGAAATATCTGGTGGAGAATCAACAGTTTTGGTATTGTAACACCACCTACAGATGAAGGTGACATCTCTTTCCACCCCTTGACCCACCCAATTTATGAAGTAGAATTTGTTCCATAAATTCATCTGTCAAAACACAGAATGACAGAATAGATAAGGTTCTTAGGAACTTTAGAAAGGGATCACATTGGGTCCTCTGGCCCAACTTCCCTGCTCAAGCATAATAACCTGGAGCATGTTGCACATGGCACCTAGACAGTTCTAGAATATCTCCAATGAGTGAGACTACACAACCTCTCTGAGCAGCCTGTTCAGTGTTCCATCTCTTGCACAGTAAAGTTCTTCCTCATATTCAGATGAAACTTCTTGTGCATCTGTCTGCTCACTGGCCTTTGTCCTATTACTTGGCACTACTGGGAGGAGTCTGGTCCATCCTCTTGACACCCTCCCTTCAGATACTCATAAGCATTGACGAGATCCTCGCAGCTGTCTCTTCTCAACGTTGAAAAGCCCCAGGACTATGAGCCTTTCCTCACCAAGAGAGATGCTCCAGTCCCTTAATCATCTTTGTTGCCCTCCACTGGACCTGCTCCAGACCTCCATGTCTCTTTTCCACTGAGGAGCCCAAAACTGGACACACAGCATTTCAGGTCAGGCCTCACCAGGGCTGAGCTGAGGAGCAGGATCACCTCCCTCAACCTGCTGGCATTGCTCTTCATAATGCAGCCAGGATGTCACTGGCCTTCTTGGCCACCAGGGCACTGCTGGCTCATGGAGAGCTTGGTGTCCACCGAAACCCCCAGGTCCTTCTCCACAGAGCTGCTTCCCAGCAGGTCACCCCCAGCCTGTGCTGGTGCCTGGGCTTCTTCCTCCCCAGGTGCAGGACCCTGCATTTGCTTTTGCTGAATTTCAGAAGGTTCCTCTCTGCCCATCTCTCCAGCCTGTCCAGGTCCTTCTGAAGGGCTGCACAGCCCTCCGGGGTATCTGCCACTCCTCCCAGCTTTGTGTTGTCAGTGAAATTGCTGAGGAGGCCTCTGCCCCTTCACCCAAGTCATTGATGGGTAAGTTAAACAAGACTGGGCCCACTAGTGAACCTCAGGAGGCACCACCACAGACAAGGCTCCAACTGGACCCTGTACCACCGATTATGACTCTGGGATTTTCTATTCGGGCAGTTCTCAATTTGCCTCCCTGTCTTCCCATTCAGTTCACTCTCCCTGAGCTTGCCTATGAGGACGTATCAAGAGATAGTGCTGAAAGCCGTGCTGAAGACAACATCCACTGCTCTCCCCTCATCCATCCAACAGGTAGCTGTTTCTTCACAGCAGGCAACCAGGTTGGTCAAGTGTGATTTACCTTTAGTGAATCCATGCTGACTACTCCTCATCACCCTCTCGTCCTCTCTGTGGATAAAGATGGCTACCGGAATTCATTGTTCCATCACCCTTCCAGTGACTGAGGTGAGGCTGAGTAGTCAGTGGTTCCCTCTGGGTCTCCCTTCCTGCCCTTTTTGAAGGCCATTTAAGCTGGACTGGAACTGGAAATGCTAACTCATTAAAATAATTGCAACTTACTAGATTTTTTTTTCCATCTTCAATTGATAATTGCAGTAGTGCTAGTAGCTACCTTGCTGTCAGTTATTGCCCTCAGTAACTGAAAAGAAACTGTTCCCCCTTGTTTTTCAATAATTCAGTGAGTAACTTAACACAGATCTTACTCCACAATTGTAGATGCCATGGCAGAGTTCAGATCTTTTTTCACCATTACATCCTAGTGATGCAAGCAGTCTTCCCCAGCCACAAGTACTTGGACATCTCAGCTGCACTGGCACCCAGGCTCAGGCAGTCAACAGCTTAGAGCAGGGGTCTTCAAACTTTTTAAACAGGGGGCTGGTTCACTGTCCCTCAGACACTGTCGGGGGCTGGACTATAGTTTGGAAAAAAAATTAACGAATTCCTATGCACACTGCACATATCTTATTTGTAGTAGTGCACAAAAAACAGGAAAAAGAATGCAATATTTAAAATGAAGAACAATTGTAATCAACAAAGACAAACAATATTTCAATGTGAACTTTGGGTCTGCTTTTGGCTAATGAGATGGTCAATGTTAGGTTCCATATTTGTCACTGCTAGTCACAGCAAGTGATGCAAGTGTTCATCAGTTAGTCTGGATCTGATTGGAGATTTCAGATGGTTCATTCAGGAAAAAGTCTGCTCACAGACATAGGGGCTGCCAAAGATGGTTGCAATTTTGAGTGCATGGTTCCTGAGATTATGATACGTCTCTGAGGGGAGAGATGCATAGAAATTAGTGAGGCTGCTTGATTTGAATGCATCTTTCAGCGAGTCACAAGTCTGTAGTT
>WAAE01018083.1:2891-13724 GCA_013400495.1 Nicator chloris | reverse complement strand
GACATGATGGTGTGCGTGCTTCCCACTGGTGCTGGTTGCTGTCCTGCCTGGGAGCTGAAGGGAGGGAGGGAGGGAGGGAGAGACGGGGCAGCTGCAGACGAGGAGGAGGAGGAGGAGGAGGAGGAGGAGGGGCAGCAGCGGCGCGGTTTGTAGCCGAGAGGCGCCCCCTGGGCGGGGCAGGCTGAGGCCGAGGCGCTGGTTCCAGCCCAGTCCCGGCGGGTGCTTGGGGGCTGCGGAGGCCGATGCACGGATTAAATGGCAGGAAGTCATCTGCGGCTGCTTCGTTTGCCCCTCCAACCCCCAGCGGGGGGGGGGAGGCAGGGGGGTTCTGTAAATACCAGCAGGCCGGATTGAGAACCCTGGGGGGCCATATCCGGACCGCGGGCTTAGAGAATGATGGGCAGAGAGGAACCTTCTGAAAGTTTGAGGACCCTTGGCTTAGAGAGCCAGTATAGCTCAGCATTTAAGATCTTGCTCATGGTCAGCAGAGAACAAGTATCAGCAAAGTTATTCCTGAGAAATACACAAGATAAAATGCCATTTTGAACTGCCTAATTAAAAGTCTTCTGCAGACTGGAAGCACATGCAAATTACAATCTCAAATATGCACTTCAGGTGTGGCAAGTACATTTTCTTGCAGTGGCACAAAGTCCACTGCACCAAAGAGCTGCCTGCCTTGTCTCCTGACCTACTTTACAGAGACTAGTCTCTCAACTCAGAGCAGGAGCAGACTGGCTCATGTGACAGCCAGACCATCTGTTTAAGATACCACAAGAGTACACCACAATGCTAGAAGACAAAGGACAACAGTTTGCATATTAATCTAGGAACCGAGGTCTCCTATATAGGTGTGTCAACATCAAACCTTTATGCTTTTCTTCTCTGCCCCTCCCACCATTAATTACAGTGACATGCTGCCTGAGGCAGTAATAGTAGGAGGACATCCCCATACAACTGTAATAAGAGAACTTCGTTATCAAAGAGGTTATCCCTTTCCATCCATGAATGAGCTCAGAAAGCATTCAGCTACTTGGGTAAGTTTAAGGCACTCCAGCACAGGCAGCCCTGAGGATTGCTTCTGACTATCAAGCGTAACTTCCTCCACCATGGCTGATAAGTTATTGCCAAGACTCATCCTTCTGAAATCCATCTGAAGAACCAAGTTCCTCTATGCAAGCTCTGAATATCTGTTTTCAATACTCTGTCTCATTATGTATGAAGCAATCCTGTCAAAAAGATTATGAAAGCTGTACAACATTGAATTCAAACTCGAAGCATACACCCCTCCCAGCATTAAGTTGAAATAAGAACCACAAAGTAATAATACTGTTATACAGTAGCAGCTATATTTAGCTTTACAAGGAGAGACTGAAAAAGTAATGGTACTAAGTTATGCTGATGCAAGTATTTGTTCCAACTTGCTAGCTATCCTTCATTTTGATCAAAAAAGAAGTGAATTGCCAATTCAAGAAACTCGCTGTAGTTACGTTCCATAGAAACCACTGAGTTTTACAACATGCTTTTACCTAAACATCTATGGTGTAAGATACCATGAAAGTACCCTTTCCCAAGTGAAGGCAACTCTAAGAGCAGCAATTTGCTGTTAGTTTGCTTCTACACCATCAAACCTCAGAGTGGCTACAAGGAAAAAAAATAAGACAAGCACATCTTTTCAGTAGGATACTGTGGTATTAACCTTTCCAAGTGACATTACAAGTTTTAGAGATGAAATAGCTACAGAAAGCAGCTCTAGTTATCACTATAATAAAAGACAGGCAACTGGATTCAGCCAGCAGCTTGACTGTGGATGGAATGCTGACGACATGCTGAAAGCCATGCTAGATTTAAGTAAGATCTTTTAACAAGAAGACTAGAAAAGAGCTGCCTGACATGCACACGCACAATGCAATCCGAGAAGAGACAGCAGTTCCTTTAAACAAGATGACAACCAAGCTCAGCCTTTGAGAGCTGATGGGCTACTTAGGAAGCACGTGGCAGACAACTGCCTGTACCTAGAAGCTTTCTGGCTTAAGAAACACCGTTTACTCCTGTCTTCAAAAAGGACACAGGGAACAGCAGGATAGCCAACTTCACCTCAATCCCTGCAAAAGGTCAAGCAAATATTAGAAACCACTTTGAAACACACAAAGCACACGGTAATGAGAAGTCAGCAAGGACTTAAGGTAACCCATGCTTAACCAACTCAGTGTCTACCTGCTATGAAGATATCACAGGGCTGGTGTGCATGAGAAGAGTTTTAACACAGTTCATTTCAATTTTAAGAGGACTTTCAAAATATCTCTCATAATACAATCCTAGACAATCTGACTTGTAGACAGATAGACAGATTGGTACAAGGTAGACAGATGTACAGCAAAGTGGACTGAAAACTGGCTGAACTGCTGGGCTCAAAGCACTGTGATTCCAAACGGTGTATATCAGCAGAGAGTATAAGGGCCACTACTGTTTTAACACCTTCATTAAGGATATAAATGATGGAACAGGGTACATCCTCGGCAAGTGTACTGAGAGTACACAACTGTATAGAATGCTTGATCAGATGTTTGTGCTGTCATTCAGGAAGACCTCAACAGGCTAGAGAAATGGGCTGTGGGATACCTCAAAAAATTCAGTATGAGGAAAAGCGAAGTCCTGCACTTCCAGGTGGAACTCCATGCAGGAGTGTGTGCTGGAGGCTGATTGACTGAAAAGCAGTTTGGCATAGGGAATGAAAAAAAAAAAAACAACACAGACACTGATGGAAAAGTTGATCAAGAGCCAACAACATGCCTCAAGGTAAAGAAGGCAAACAGCCTGGAGATAATAACGCTCAGGGAATCCTACCAATAAGGATAAATATTTGATGGAAGGGTGTACATTAGGAAGTGACAGACTCTTTTTAGTGAAAATTGAAATACTGGAAGTTTCACTTAAACATAAGAAAGATATTTTACTTTGTGGGTGACTGGATGCAGGAATAGGATGCCCAGAGAGCTGTTCAAAAAACAACTTTACAGCACCCTGGGTAGCCTCCTCTACCTGACCCAAGAGGTTGGATGAGACAATATGTAGAAGTGCCTTCTAGCCTCAACTTTCCTGTGACTGTCATTTTTGCATCCTGTAGATAGGAACAGAGATCAACCCATCCATACTGACATTGTTTCCCAAGTTCACCAACTTCAGTGTGACTTTCTGCAGTCTTCAGTCTGTCCCACAACTGAGAATTTACCTCCAGCTTCCTTTAAGAATACATGTTGCTGGTCTAAGTTCTCATCTAGTGAGAGAAGGAAGAAGTTTGTAGAAGCTCAGGCAGATCTATTTTCAGTTTTCAGATTATACTGGAAACTGGTTTCATCTGTGGGTGGATAAAGTTAAGAGCAATAATTATAAAATAGCAACCAAGGAGGCTGGAAGTAGAGCTTCAGACTCGCAGTATATTTTTTGGAGTTGGAGAGGTGCCAGGCTCCCTTTCAGAGTAAGTGCTATGTAACAGCACTCCAGCAAACATCAAGTATTTATATTTGATCAGGTGCTAGTAAGAAGTCTAGGAATTCACCAGTGTGGTAACTTAGAAGCAGAGGAGCACACAAACAATAGTTTTCAGTTAGTAACCACAAGTTTGCAGCAGGAGTTTGAAAGACCATCTCCACGGACTAGCAAACTGCAAGCCTGGTGGTATTCCACATCTGCTCTAGTATCTGCTTGATATACTAAACAGCCTTGAAGCTCCCATCAGGTGTACAGAGTTAACAGAGGCAAACACAAGGGATGCAGAGTTTCCAAGAAGAAAAGCTGAGAAAGTTACAGGCAGCTGGCCACAGGTACAGTAACAGCAGTCAGAAATGCCTGAAAAAGGACAAGGGAGTCTGAGTCCTCAGACAGGAGGTATATGAAAGCTTTTGCAGTCCTCAGCAACAAACCAGTGATGCGCATCAGGACTCATCAGATAGCTGCCAGTATCAAGGCAGACCATATCAAGAACAGCCAACACCAACCACCACGTTAGGAAGATACTCTTAGATGATACAAGTCTAGAGGGACCACAGCTAGACAACAGCAGAACTCAGCTATACGGAACACTTCCTTTCTAACTGCACAGCCTGGCATTTCCAAATCTCAGCAGCAGCCTACTAAATCTGCACAGCCTCAGGGGGGCTGAATCCAAGTCTTCACACAGAAAAATATCATCTACTTCTCACCTCTGCTCTAAACTCAGTAACCTATTAATACTGCCTTTTCTCCTCATTGTCAAAGCATTTGTCCTGGTGCACAGAGCAGATTTTTTATCAAAAGTGACAAACTTGTGCACTGGAGTCAAGTAGTCATGTGCAAGCAGAACTTCCTTCTTTTTAAAAAAGTAAAAGGCAGAGAGAAACTCAGACACTTCCCCATTTGTCTTACCCTCCTCAGCAGTTGATCTGCTCTGAAAACAAGATCTTACTCAACTTGTATGTGCTTCAAAAGCTAAACCAGCAAGGCCTCAGTTTTACAATTAACTCTACAACTAACCCTGCCATGCAACTTGAGGAACTGTTTTCTTCTGTTTCTCCTCCCACCTGATGTTAAAGAAGTCCCAACCAAATAAAAAGAAGAAAAAACTCAAAACTCAAAACAAAAACAAAACTCAAAATAAAAAACGCAAAACACCACAAACAAGGTAGCACTCAGGTTCAGCTTCAGCTGTCTCCTTATCTGAACCCTAGCAAGGGAGAAGGGGGAATACACTCAAAGACACTCTTGGTGGTCAGGTGTCAAGACAATGTTTTATACAGTTAGACTTCAGGGAAACAGAAAGATCTTTATGGAAACACACGGCCAATACACAAATGCTTTAGAGACAAGAATCTACAATTCAAGTGTTCCATGTTTCCTGCAGCATGACTGTGAAACTCAAATACTTAGCTAAGATGTCCTTTTCATTTTAGAAGTAAGATGCTGTCAAAAGTCAACATGTCCTGGTTCCTAAAACTATTGCCCACTACAAGTCAGGATGAAGACACTACTTTAGATAACAGAAGTTCTGCAGTCCTCTTCCTAAGATTCAGAAAACTTGAGACTAGTCTACTTAGATGGCCTCAGTAAACAGCACAAAATATTTTCCTTCCCTTTCCAATGAGCTACTGCTCTAGTAGCATTAGCCCATGTTCTTGAACAGCAACCTAAGGTTTATGAGACTTTAAAGTTACCCAGGATCTAAAGTACTATATTATGCCCATATTTGAATCAAAATCTAAAAAGAGACACACAGGCAGGTGTTCCTGTCCCCCAGGTTTCTCTGACTTGGAATAAAGCAGTGTTCTTACTCAATGCCTCAAAAAAAATTAAGAAAAGCATGCTTTAAAGAATACAAAGCAGTGATGGCAGAGGTTTAGCCACTTCTGTGCTATACATCAGTGGCAATAAAAATTGAAGCACTTTATGGGCCAAAAACCTCCCTTTACTTCTGAACTTTCTCCACTCAGAGGATTTCAGTCTTAGGTACTTGTACCTTGCAGCAGATTTTAGGAAGTATTTCCTCAGAGAAAACATGAGGAACCCAGAAAAAGCAAATTATCCACTTCACGGTGATGGGCCAGCTATTGTCACTAGCCCTCTTCCCAAAGGGATATCCTAGTACAGGTCTGGATATAGCCAGATGCCCTTAAAGAATCTGACTCAAAGACACTTTGAAGCAGGAGACTTGGACCAAAATTTCTGCAGTACCAATATCCACCAGACCTTCCCAAAAGGCCAGAGAGATTAGAATAGCTCCTACTCAAGAATAAATAAACAACAAATGCAGAGCTTTAAGCCTAAGTCAGACTTAAATGCTGACCTCCCTTTGTTACTCAGCATTACTAGTTGATTAGTGAGCCAGTCTCTCAAAAAATCAATAATCCACCATCAGAGACTAAGATTTTTAAGATTAACACAGGAAGTGTTCAAGGGCAGGCTGGATGGAGCTCTGAGCAACCTGGTCTAGTAAGAGGTGTCCCTGTCCACAGCATGGAGGCTGGACTAGGTAATTTTTGATCTCCCTTCCAACCCAAACTATTCCATGATTCTGAGACTGAGAAATACAAACCACCTAAAAAGTGGTTTCACCTGTTTACTTCCACTTACCATACTCCCTCTGTAGACTACTCAATACACAGTGCAAGCACGGTCTTAAAGCTAGGAAAGCTGTTTATTGAATATTTTTTCTGAGGTAGGAAAGAAGTTACCACATTTTTTTTTCTTGCCAGTGTGTGAAATATTAAGCTGAAGAAGGGACATCTATTACAAGGCAGAACTGTTGATCTCCTTCCATCAAGAGGATAAAACATACGGCTTTTCCTGTTAATTCAGCTAGAAGGAAAAAAAATTATATTCTCTTCCTACTGGATATCCTTTTATTCTGCAAGTACCATAGCCTAGTGCCATTTCCAGGTCAAGCACAGAACTGCTCTCAAGTCTAAACATCACCACAGCCACTTTGCTCTGCCTTTTAGAATACTTCTGTGCTGCCAAGTGCCTAGAACAGAATGGTACTACATACAGGGTACAGGAAGGTGGACTTTATTTCTATTACTGATGGAAAAACTGGACAAGAACTTTCCTACTTATGAGAAGCTAGCTGACCATAGCCTGAAGATAGACTTATTTCTGCTCCCAGGCTCTCAGGAATACTGATACACTTCTCAAAACCTCAAAGCAGTAAAGCAGAGAGAAGCTTGCTTGCACTCCAAAAGCAAAATATTTCCTTAATACAATTGAGGAAAGACATCATAGGGTGTGAGATACTCCTCAGAACGCTGCTTCTCACCAGCTATACAGCAGTGTGGACGGACTATGCTAACCGCTGCAGCTCCTCAGCTGCAAGATTTGTGAAGGCAGCTGCCAATTTCCATTTCTACAGGTTTGCCAAACAACAACCTAGTTACATGATTAAACCATCTGTCACAGACAAAAACCTCCACAATTCCTACCCCTGCCTTAGTCATATACCCTTTTCTCAGCAGGTCATCAACTGACTAATTTGTTAAGTGAAGGCCTAAGCTCCTGAAGAGAAGGTAAGCCTTGCTTCTCACTAGAGCAACTGTGCGCAAATGTTCAAGAAGAGGACTCCTTACATGGGCAGGAAGAAGTGCTGAATCCCTACATCACAGCTGCACACAGCAGATGGTGAAATCTGGAAGAGGCCAGGCTACCTTGACTCATTCTCCTGTAGCATGGGAGTGTATTGGGCCAGATACTGCTGACAGCCTCAAGGCTTTTGGAGCCTAAGGGATCCATCCTAACCAGAAGCAGCTCCATATTCCCCAGGACAGGAGCCATAGAAGAAGCACTTCTTGTCACCAGCAACTCTATAACACCTTGTATGCACAAACCAGCTGTTTCAGAACTGCTTTTGAGCCCACATCATCCCTTACAGTTCTTGCTCCCAAGAAATCCTACCTTAAAAATTTCAGGAAGACTTGTCTCGAGAGATACCAAGTACTTGCAAGCATAGCTAATGTATCAGCAGTGCTGTACTGCCACTACCGAATTATCACCACAGAAAAGGCACTTCAGAGTTCGCTAGTGTCCTGTGAACACATGCCAGAGCTAGGGAAAGGAAAACAGACACAGATACTCCTGCAAAGCACCCTGTCTCTATTAGTGCTGGGAAGAAGTGAGGAGGAGTTCAGCCTGGAAAGGACAATCTCAGACAAGCTGATGATAAGGAAACAATGCCAGCTCTAAGCCTTCCCCGTGAGTGCGACAGGAAGGAGATAGCAAAGGAGCTGCAGCAATGCCTGAAAATTTTACACCTATCTGTAGACGGTATGAGCCACAGGCAGACAGAGTAAATAAAATACTGCCTCTTGCAACCCTCCTGTGACGGCGCGATCGCCAGTGTCCCAGCCGGTCCCTCGCAGCAAGGGACACGATGCCTTCTCCCCCCGCCCGGCGCTGTTCTGGGCTCTTGCAATGGATGTCAGCAGCGCCCAGGGCTTCATCTCCCCACAGAGAGACGAAGCCGGGGAAAGGGATGTGTCAGGGAAACACACACAGTCCTTCTCCCCGCTCTCCTTCAACACCAGAGGTCTTCTCAAATGCCGCGCCCCCTTCCCCCGGAGCATACCTTGTCGGCGATGCTGCGGGGTAGGAGCAGGTCGGGGCTGGGGGTGAGCGCCGGCCCCATCTCCTCGCTGCTGGACGTGGCCAGGGGATGCGGCATCTCCCGCAGCGACTTGGGCCCGGAGGACGGTAGGGGCTTAGGGGCGCTCGCCGCGCCGCCCGACATAGCGCCGGGGCCGGGCAGCGACCGAGGCAAGGAGGGAGGGAGCGGAGGCCGCGCCGCCTCGGCTAGAAGCTGGGGGGCCGCGGCCAGAGCCTGCCCGCCACCGCCGAGATACGAGGAGGCGCAGGAGGCGCAGGAGGCGGTGGCTGCGGCGACGACGGAGGAGGAGGAGCGAGAGCAGCATCCGCCTGCGCCACCGCCCGCCCCTTTCGAAAGGGACGTCCGCGCCACCTGCCGCCCCGCCCGGCCCGGCCCGGCCCTTCCCGGCCCGGCGGCGGGGGCATTGACACCGCCTCCGGCAGCCAGAGGCGGTCAGGGGAGGCATCAGGACTCGCGGAGCCCCGGGGGGGCCGGGAGAAGCAGGGGATCTGGGGAAGCCCCAGGCGGGCCGGGCCGAGCCGAGCCGGGGGAGGCATCACGCCACCGAGCGGCCCCGACGGTGACACCGGACTGCGGCGGTGTCGCCGCACGGTGTCGAACGGCGGGTTACGTGCCAGAAAAGCAATCCAGCTCCTCGACTTTTCCAGGCTCGCCAACGTCAAACTACGCTCATGTTGGAAGGGAAATTTGTAAACGGGCGGATTGCGGTGCAGGACCGGGCTCAGGAGGGACAAGGCCCGGCCTCCGGGACTCCCTCACGGTGGGAGTGCACCGCAAGCGGATACACTGAGAGATGTCTTGCACACAAGGCCTACATAAAAACACCCTTTCACTGATGCCAGGTGCCAACTTTGGCCGCAGAGATCTCACGCTGAGAGACGGCACCTTATTGTAGAAAGTTTCATCGTGCTGAAATGAGCTCACAGATACATCAGGACCTCTAGAAGCGATCCACGCAAATCTAACAGCATGTATCCATTACAAAAATTCAGTGATCTATCCACATTTAACAGCGTGGAAAAAGTGTTCATGATGGCAGAATAACCAATAAATATGAGAAAAATCATAGTCTGGTCTAAGATGTTTCCTGAGCAGGTAAAGCAGCTAAATCTGGTGGATAAGTTACCTTTTTCCAAATAATTTGCTCAACACTAATTACATATGATAGAGTAACATGCTGCTGGGGAAAGTGATAACTATAGGACTGTTAAAATCCCTTCCAGCTACAGACAGATATATGAAGATAAACATACAGTTATGTGACAAGGTAAGACTCGGATGCTGTGAACATTTCACTTGTGTTTAACTTTTCCTGGGGAGTACAGACTGTTGAAATCAGAAGGGCAGCACTAACACCTAAAGATAAGCTACCAGGTTTTACAGGTGTCACTGCCAGGTGTCACACAGCAGGACAAGCGTGAGAGCACAACACTGTGGATTGTCATTACAAAAAGAAATGCTGTGTATCACAGGGAAAAAAATATGGGAAAATAATCAATCCTTACTATAAATAACTACTTAATATTACATAATGTTTGAACTCCAGCAGAGATCAAAAGTCCAAACCACGTGCCAGGCCCCAGTGAGAAAGCAACTGAAAAATTCCTTGTTCATTACACTTCATTACACTTTTTAATAATTACAACTATCTGTGTTACCTGTTTCTGCTATGTCATCCTTACTCATTTCATCTGACATAGAATACTTCGAAAAATTTTCAAATAACTAACTGGATCGGTATATGCAAAATGCAGGAATATTTGTGCACCTATGAATACAAGAAAGCTGAAATCTGATTAGAGAAAGTTCAGAAGACATTAGTGGAACGGCTGCTACACAGGAAAATTACAAACTTGCTGATTATTATGGTGATATTCCTAAATTCTGGCTATGAAAGTTATGTTAAATTTCAGAACTCCAACATCATAGCATGCTGTACAGTCAAACTGGCTAACTGTTGACACTAAGTCAACACTTAAATGTAATTTATTATAACAAGATGCTTTTAAAAAAAACCCAAAACCGGACAGAGTAAGCAGTCTAACCCTAACTGTCTTAACGACTAATGACAGATGTCTCTTATTCTCTGATTTTGGTGAGTACCAGATCTGCAAAGATTTGTAGAGACAGCAATCTAGGTTTAACAGTGATACATATCTTAGGTAGCAAATGCAAACTATGATACTGAGAAAGAAGAAGACCAAGTTGGATGGAGCTCTGAGTGACCTGGTCTAGTGGAAGGCTCCCTGCCTATGACAGGGGGATTGGAACTGGATGATTTTTAAGGTCCCTTCCAACCCAAACCATTCTATGTTCTATTAGAAGAGTTCAAAAATCATAAATCATACCTTAAAATAGATTAAACTTACTTGAAATGTGTAATCTTAAAAATCTGTACAACTGTCTGGCCTTTGCTGTATTCTCTGCAAGTTCATATCACAGACTAGGGTGAGATTTTACCTTCTTCAGCTATAATTAAAACCCATCTCTACATCTCTACTTTTTTTTTAACATGGAAGATGACCATAGTTTATTTCAAGAACAGGAACTTCAAAAAGAAGATAGAACATTGAATCTGAAATTAGAGTTAGGAGCAAATTCTTGTACCTTGATTAGAAGTAGTCACACAGTCTGACCAGGGGTCATAAAGAAGTCCAAATCTATTGTGCATGAAATGAAACAGAAAAAAGAAAAAAGAAGAAAAAAAA
>WAAE01018082.1:16482-26746 GCA_013400495.1 Nicator chloris | reverse complement strand
TCCCAGTGCTGTGCTGAAGTTGGGATACCACAATGTAACTCTCACACGTTGCAGTCAACACCTGCAGGTACACCTGCACAGCAGCAAGAGCGCCATGAAGTCAGCTGGCTGATTGTTTAAGCAATTAAAGATGTAATTAGTTTTATAATTGAATTTTTTTCCTAGTGCTGTTTGAATACTGAAAGCCAGACTAAACCATACCATCTTTAACTTGACTTGATCTCTGTTCCAGCCCACTGCTTTACTGTATCCAGCAGCTGCATAAAAAAGATAATAAAACCTCTTCCTGCTTTCAGACAGGTAGGAACTCCTCCAAAAGAAAACCTAATCATCTTGAAATGGAGATATGGAAAATATTTCATCGTTGCATAAACGAGTACTATCATATTATATAGTATTCATCTGCAGAGCTCTAAAAGACATTGGTAATTCAGTGCAGTTTGGGTTTGGCCAGTTTTCCAAAGCATTTTGCTTGTACTTTTCAAAGATGGTTTTGTTGAGTTTTTTTGGTTTGATGTTTTGGTTTTTTTGCTTTTCTGGGGGTTTTTTTGTTTGTTTTGTTTTTGGGGGGTTTTTTTGAGGCTTGCAGTGTTCTCCTTTCAGAGACAGAAAAATGCTCTGCCCAGGGGAGCTGCGAAGGGGTTGATTTCAGGGACAGTGTGCTCCGGGGTCTGGTGGATCACGGAGTGCCTGGGACGTCCCTGATCCTGATGTCAGTAAAGGGGTCACAGGAGAAAAGAATTGCACAGTACTTGAGCTTGAGAAGGGACCTGAGGAGACCACTGAAGGACCAGCCACCTGCTCAAAGCAGACTCACCCAGAGCAAGTTTCCTAGGTCATTTTCCAGTTGGGTTTTGAGCATCTCCAAGCACATGTACAACTTATTTGATTCCTTGATTATCATAAAATAGTTTGTTGTTTTTTGGGGTTTTTTTAATGTTATGGGGAAATTCCTGTATTTCAGTTTATGCCTGTTGCCCCTCCATTCCCTGAACACCACTGGAGAGCAATCTGGCTCTAGTCTTCCATACCCCCATCAATTATTTACACACATTAAGATTCCCCACAAGTCTTCTTTGTTCAAGAGTGAATTCTGTGCCTCTCAAATTCTCCTTATAAGTCAAATTCCATTAGTCAGCTTCATACCATTCCCAGCAATCTTCTTGTCCTTCATATTTTTGGAAATTATTTCCAAGATTTTTTGCTCTGTCACTCTCAGAGAGAGTCATGTATGGCTGATCCCAGATCCACCTCCTCGAAGGTGATAGAAGTGATACTTGCTTTCATCGTGTCCTCATGAATCTCTTCCCATCACCATGAACTTTCTAAGATCTTTGTGACCTCAGTGTGACATCCATGAGCTCCCTCATCACTCAGGGTTCCCAGGCCAGCAGGGCTTGCCCTGATGAGTGAATTTACATTTTCCTCCACCAAGTGCTCTCTCAAGCTATTTGTTCACCTGTCGCGCTGCTCAGTGTCACAAACTACCCTTGCTGCAGTTTGGGTGATGAAGGTTCCTTAGGTGTGGCAGAGTGTAGCCTTGGAAAATTCATTGGGATGGGGAAGAAGTGGGGAATCATGTCCTATGGTGATCCATGGATGAGTGGAGCTTCCTCTGCCTGGATGATCTTTAGGTGTGATGTTATGAACCAGGGTAGAAAAAGTTCCTAAAGTTCAGTCAGCATAACTGGAGGTGTGGGGACTTCACACTTGAGGGACTGTAGATGAATTTGCTGTTCCTGGTACAAACTGCAAAACTCCTTTCTGTAAGAGACTGCATCAGGTTTGATCCAAGCGTGCTCTTTCCTTTCCTCTACAGAAACAATTTAAAATGCTCTGGTGTTTGCTCTGTGAAAACATGGAGCTTCATTTTGGGAAGGGGATCATGCTGGTAAAAACCACTCGGAGATGGCCAAGGGTCAGCTGTGCAATGCAGGAGAATGTCATGAAAGTGAGAGAATGTTTTTGACGAGGAGGCAGTCACAGGTCACCACACGGGTTTCTCAGGTGCTCCTGGATCACCCTGTGAGCCGTGGTGCCAGGCAGTATTTGCTGTGTGATGGGTACAATGCCAGAGTGAGAAGCTGTTGGCAGTGCCTGTTGTTTTTCTGACATGTTTTTCATGTGCAAAACCAGATAATGAGAATGATTTTGATAAACCTGTGAAACGTTGAGAACTGTTTTTGTTTCAGTAAAGAAAAGCGTTTGCACAAAGTGTGTGTAACTTCCAATACTTGTTATATAGTAATTTTACATACCTGACAGGTGGCTCTGTTGAGTTAATGAAACAAATAAAAGAGTGAAGCCCCTTGGGTTATTTAAAACCTCATTGAAGTCATAGATCTTTTTGAATAATAATATAATGATTTGCATATTTATTTAAAATATTCTGCTATGGGGACCAGCCTTTACAAAATCTGTAATGCACAAATTAGCCAGCTTGTGCTGCCTAACTTGGAGGGATATTTTTTTTTTTTCCTTCTAGCAGATGTCAGCTAAAGCTGACACGTGGTGACAGTCTATTCCTTTCTGGTATAATGCTCATAACAAAGAGACTAATTTTAGAACAGCTGGCTTACTCATGTTTTAAAATGTCTAGGTTTGTTGGGGTTTTTTTTCTTGATTTCCAAGCATCAGTGGTCTTTCAGCTAGTTCACTGAGTGATTTCTGCCAAGCCTAGTTTAATTCATGACTGCAAGGGATTTTCAGCAGTATTTTGCATACTCTGGAAGAGTACTGCCAAGCCTTTTGCAGTTACAACTTGAGCAGTAGTAATTTTTGCATGGCATAAAATCCATTTTCCTTACTGTAGTAGTAAATTAGGTGTAAAGTTGAGGTAAAACTAAGAATTAATTCCCTTTTAGGTTACCCTGCTCCCTCCCAAAACTGCTGTGTTAAATATGTCTTTGAGTTTTGCTGCTAAGAGGCAAAATATTTCTCTGAGCCAGTAGTGGAACGTGCTGCTAATCCACTGAAAAATGAGATACAACAACTGGCATGGACTTTCTTGAGGAATTTTTCTAAAGTTCCCCTGAAAGAGAACTTCATGCAAAGATAGCATGAGTGGAAAATGTCTTGAGCTAACATCGGGTGACCTCTGTAAGGAGAGTTGTATAAAAGCCATCTGGGTCATTTCATAGAAGTATTTTTTTTAGTTTTTGGTTTTTTAAGAGGTGGGGTAGATGGCATGAAATTCAGAAGTACCAAAAAATACAGGTACTAAATAACTATCTCTGTGTTTGATTAATTTTACTTTGGAGTCATCTTGGGTCATTAGATGCTCTTGCCTCTTTTTTCACATTAGTGTTCTGGTTTTGAAGTGAAAGCATTACCTTCTGAGCACCAAGATACTGGAGGAAGTGTCCTGCCTAAAAGTGCAGCTTGGCTGCTGTCTAATACATAAACTACAAAAATAAATAAATTCCAAAACAGAACACAAATGAGGATGACATGCATGGATTTAAAGCAGGTCTTGTAACTGGTAGGCATCACTCACGCGTTTTATGTAGTTTTTGTTTTTTAATAGCACACCAAAGGCTGGTAAAGAGCTATGCTGAAAGAACTTAGGCAGGAACAATAGTCTGGTCAGCAATGTTTTCCAGAAGTTACAGCTTCAGTTCTATTTTTTGAGTTTCAGGCAATTTCGTCTTAAACAAAATACATCTGTGTTTCTAGAGTCTGAGTTTATCCTCTGATTTACCCAATGGACCTGTAATTGTGAACTCTGAAGCCCTGATTTAGGAATCAGTGCTTTAAGATAAGATTCAGGTACATCTCTCATTTGCTTTGTAAGATGAAAAGTTGAATTGCAAATCCTGTAATAGATTTACAAATCCTAAAGCCTATGTAGAAATACTGCAAGAGACTTGCAATTTGTAACATAAAGCTTGATAAGGTAATTTTTAGTTACACAAATCTGTACTCATTTCTAAGTTAAAATCTCTGTGATCCTGGCAGAGATCTTTCTTGAATTTTAATGCCTTTCCTGTTTTAGGGTCAGGTTTTTCCTGCTTTGTTTCTCTAGGACTTATGTTTATTAAAATACTTTGTCTCAATCGCTCCTTCAACTTCATAGATTAAAAAAAAAAATTTAGACAGGAGTTGCCATCCATAGAAGCTGCTACAAAAACTGTTCCCTGGTGGTTCTTTTAGAGCAGAAAAGGACAAGTGAAACTTGCAGGAAAGTGCTGTGAATTTGTAAGGTGTTCCTCTCCTGGCATGCACACCTCACTATGGGTCAGCCTGTAAACAGACATCTTAATGTCTTGTCTCAGGATGAAAAGAATCCTGTCTTTCACTTTTCATTGCTATTTTCTTTGGTTCCATTGTGTTTTGAATGTTTCAATGCCGTGAACACCAGGTTTACTGTTGGGTGGGCAGACTCTGGAACAGATTGCACAGAGAGTTGCTTTCCCAGAGAAGGGACCCAAAAAGCTGGTCCTGAGCTGCTTCCTCTGACGCTGCTGTGGGCAGGTTGGGCTTGGTGGTCTCCGGAGGTCCTTTCCTACCTGAACTGTGATTCTGTATCAGGGAACACAGTTTTGAATGAATTCAGCCTGGCAGCTGTGTTTTTGCTGACACAGGTATTAAGATTCAGTAACAGTGTAAGGGAGCTCTGACAGGGTGGCCTGGAAGAACCTGGGAACTGAAGCCAGAAAGCCCCGGAGCTGTTAGACCCTGCAAAGTTCTCCCTGGTAGCCCAGCTGGTGAGTGCAGACTGTGTGCAACTCCTGTGGAACAGGTGTCTGTGTGAGTCGAAGGGAAATAAACTACTGGACTAAGTATCAGAAGCACGGCCTGAACTGCACAGTTTTTTCCACGGTTAAATTCTGACCCAAAACATTATTCAACAGACTGAGGTGTTCATGAGTTTTATTCATTCAGTGAGATGAATGAGTTTTAACTAAAACTCAGCTTTTTTTTTTTCCTTGTGAATTATTATATTGTATTATATGAATCAACTGTTTTTATCAGCGATGCTCTATGATTCATTTCCTGATCTTGATGCATAGTTTCAAGACCTCAGNAGTTCTCCCTGGTAGCCCAGCTGGTGAGTGCAGACTGTGTGCAACTCCTGTGGAACAGGTGTCTGTGTGAGTCGAAGGGAAATAAACTACTGGACTAAGTATCAGAAGCACGGCCTGAACTGCACAGTTTTTTCCATGGTTAAATTCTGACCCAAAACGTTATTCAACAGAATGAGGTGTTCATGAGTTTTATTCATTGAGGTGTTCATGAGTTTTATTCATTCAGTGAGATGAATGAGTTTTAACTAAAACTCAGCTTTTTTTTTTTCCTTGTGAATTATTATATTGTATTATATGAATCAACTGTTTTTATCAGCGATGCTCTATGATTCATTTCCTGATCTTGATGCATAGTTTCAAGACCTCAGCCTTTGTGAGGACAGAGAAGGAGGTGCTTTGTGTGTTGGTGGTGTGCAGCCATTTAAATTAAAATAGAGGAGAATTTCTGTGACAGCTGTTGTAATTAGCAGTGGAAGAAGTGACTGATTCACCTGATTTAACTTGTCCATCCAATGCAAGTACAACAATGGCAAGTATTCATTCTTGTCCCAGTCTAAAGGATAAAAATAGCAGTAATTGTCAGAAGGGGAAGAAGCAGTGAATGTTTTGTGTGCTTTAACTTTAAAGAGAGAATTGGATGGATGAAAGGTGGGTACTTATGTTGTTACAGCCTGTACATTGCAGGCACTAAAGAAGATTTTTCAGACAGTGCTGTGCAATGAGGAAGATGACAGGATCAAATCTAATTTTGGGATTTTCATTAAGTGGTTCCTGACATGTGAGAAATACATTAGTCAGTTATCTGACAAACTCTGCAACTCTTAATGAGTTTTTGTTTTTTTCCCTGGCTTTAGGGAATGGTCTTGGTAGTTCATCAGCAGTTTTGAGAGTGCTGAAGGAGTCACACCATCTGATATGGGGTTGCATCCAGTGGTTTTGAGAAATGATGACAATGAGAAAAGACTAAAAGAAACCTTGAGGTCCAGTAGTGTTTCTGTGATCTGCCACAACATCACAAAAGTCTTCATGATTCTCCTGTGCCACAGGGTTCATGCAGAGCTGCAGGGAGGTTTTCTGGAAGGCCATTTACAGTGACCATCACTGTTCTGGAAGCTGCCACAGCCACTGCATGGTGTTCAGAGTTACTATCTCAATGGGAAAGAAAATTGTCACTCCTGGAACTAGTGCTTGCTTTGTTCATTTTGTTCCTCAAGACTCTGGGCACAGAGTTGTCAGTGCCTGGAAATTTCCACTTTCACCTGCATTGCTCTGGCTGAGACAAGTTCTCATGGTTTAAGTAGCTTTCTGACAGTCAGATTCATCACTTGGGTTTTCTGAAATATGGGATTGCTGGTGTACCAATCTCTATCAGTTCTGTGTCTCAGGATCTGCAGATGCACAAATGTTTGCAGCTGCTTTGCTTAAACTGGGTCTGAGAATGCAGCAAAGCTGAACAATTCATAGCTGACTAATGCACTGATACTGATAGCCCAAATAACTGGGTATTGATAAGAAGGGAGATATCCTCATATTAATTGGTTTTTACTTGCTAAATGTGACTTTGCAATACCCAAATTCCCTGTCCAGAAGGACTCCAGTCACCTACTACTTGTTCACTGAAGAATTAAAGGGTTGGAATTATTGTTTCTTGGTCTCCTAAAAAAAAACCTTCTAAAGGCTAATGGATAACCTACATAGCAAATTGATGTGCATTTTATACAGTTTATCCGGGAAGATTTGCAAGTATAGGAAAAAATACTATTTTGGACATGTATTGACTTTTTCCTGTCATTTTTCTGACAAGTTTAATGCTTAATTATTGGTTGTCCCATGTTTAAAGGACAGATGTTGAGATTTAGAATTCCTGAACAGAAGAGCTATTACTGCTCCTGTTTCATGAGTTGTGCAGGGAGATGCACAGAGGTAAAATGTCCTTCCCAACCATAAAGTTAGACAAAACTGATTTGTGGATTCATTCCTTTTGCCCACTGGAATATGCTGCTTTTCTTTAGCACTCCTTTTGGTTTATTTGCTGCGTGAATGTAAAGACATGAGTGCATTTTAGCAGAAATGCTCTTTTACTGTTAGTGGAAATTACAATAATAATGCTTTATCTGATTAGTTAAAGCAAATCTTGGAAATAGGTAATTTAACTCTAAAATATGGATTTTCAAAAGCTTACAATCCTGAGTAAAGTGCTCTAGGGGACCCTGCTTGAGGTTGGACCTCCAGTGGGTCCTTTCCAATCTCACGATTTCTGTCATTGTTTGAAGGTAAATGAATTGTAAGAGATGTCCTCATGATCCAAATATCATTGCACATTTACTGGTGTTAGCTTACTAAAAATATTTATAGAGGAGAGAGGTTTCATATTTTCGTAATTATTGTAATAGAAATTGCCTCAAACTCAAACATGTGTTGTATCTGTCATTTATAATGCTGAATTTAAACTCATGTTGAAATTCTTATCCTGCCAGGAAAAAAATATAAAGCAGAGGGAATAAAAGAAACTAATGTTTAAATAAATACCCATAAAACATCCAGATACAGACCTGAGGCACTAATGTGTACTGGACTAGATTTTGATGTGAGCATGTTTCTGTTCCAAATATGAAAACATGGATTTCCCTTTAGCTAAAAGTTGATGGATTTTTTTCATTTATCTGGTCTTAAATAAAGTAGAAGAAAGAGTCTTTGGCCTGAAATTTCAGTGATGAAAAGGATGGTTTATTTTTAGCTTCTACTGAAGTGCATTAGTAGAATTTCCCAAGCAATATTTGGTATGATTTAAGGCTTGAAGGAGCAGTTTTGCAGCTGAATTACCTTTCTTTTTCTAACTGTAATTGTGCCCATACATTGCATTTCTGACTGGGTCTGGGTGCTAATATGAGTTCCTCCTGTCTGTGGTGATTTGAGTGTGAGACAAAGTAGAAGCACAAAGGGGTAATTAGCAGTCCAGTATGTTTAGGTAGTGTATAGCAGTCTCACCTACTTCTGCTTCAGGTTCTCCCTTCCTTGGTGCTGTCCTTTGTCTCAGATGTAGAAGTCACTTCTGCAGGGAGGGTGTTGGAGGGAATACATGTTGCAGCTTCTGATATTGCCTTCTGATATTGCCTTCCCTGTACTGATAGATAATGATGCTCCAATTGTGGTGGAGTGCTTCCTAAAAAGTGCTGATGACTCTTCAGTCCATTGATCTGATGGAGGCTGGTGGCTGTGCAACATCTTGCCTGTGCAATTTGCAAAAACTAAGCTTTATTCAGTAGATTGTCCTCAACGAGAGACTGTTAATGTTCTAATTGCAGAGACTGACTTGCTCATCCAGAAGAGTTCAGTTCACAGGGCAACTCTGAACTTGAACTAAAGAGAGGAAGGAAATGCCTGACTCCTGTGGAAGGACAGCTTTGGATGTTTCAGAAATGTCAGGGCTCAGAATATCAAGCCGGTGACTTCTGTGTTCCACTGATGGTGTGCTTTTCTTACGCTTCCATCAGTCATTTTCTTTGAATTATCATCTCGTGTCTTTTATTTTTGTGTTGATAAAGAAAACAATACTGTTCCCATTGTTAAATGCTTGCTATAGATTACATCCTCCCCACCTTTTTTCAGTTCCTTTGTTACATTTTACCCAGCTGCTGGAATTTTTAGTCTGGGGGCTTGCAATTAGAAGAACAGTCCAGCTGAGACTTTGTGTGCTTGAATAACTGAGCTGTGAATGTACCTCATGTAGGGTATTCACACTGCTTATTCAGGATGAAAACTTATTTATGTGTATCTGAGGGTCCAGCAGCCAATTTTGCTTAGAAAACAGGTTATATGTATGCTTGGATACTTCTTTTATTTTCATTATTACTATTTAAAAGATGCCCTTCAAAAACACGTCCACATATTTTTGGGTTCGCTTAGATTTAATAAAAGAGCAGAGCTAGTGGGTGTGCTAGTTCTACAGGATTTTATTAATACTGGAAATCCTAGATAATTACTGGAAAACTTGATAATTAATGAGTGCTTTTAAATGCATGTACAGTTCAGCCATGACAATGGCACATGTTGCAGCATGTCAGAGACGTGTTTTTCATGTATTTGTACCAACATAGTATTGACAACTCCATTTCTTTTCTTCCCCACTGTAATCTTTGTTGCCCTTTACTACTGCTCTTGAAAGACAACAAACAGGCTCCTTCAAATCTCTACACATTCTATCCAGGAAGCTAAATCAAAAGTATGTCATTTTTATACTTACAATTTTATTGCCTTCTGTTCAACTTACTTTTAAGACAAAAATTTGCACTTTAGAAGGGCTGAGGTATTTACCAGAAGTCCTTTTAGTTGGTCAGATATGTTCAAGCCCTTATGTACTCACTGGAAAACTGGGGTGCATTTTATAAAAGCCCAAATACTGAAGAGTGAAGTCTTTTGCTCCAAATGGATATGAGATGATATGTTCCTTCTTCCAAATCATGGCTGAAAAAAATCAACTGTGTTGCATATAAAAAGTGTTTGCAAAGGTTGTTATCATATTTAATGAAAAATGGAAAGGAGTAACTTCTTAGTCAACAATGCTTAATTTATGGAGTAAAAATTTCAGGAAGCACCTGTCATTTCCTTTTTAGAATAAAAATAATGGAGAGGTTCCTAGAGCTGGAGATACAGTCTAAAGTTCTGGGCATTTTAAAGTTTTTAGGCTCTTGTTGCTGACTTTAGAGTCAGAATATTGTCATAATTTTCCACCTCTGAGTTCCTACAAGGTCAAGTTAATAGAGATAAAAAATGTCACATCTGTGTAGCTGGTGCAACAGCATTTTAGAAAATGATTTGAAGTTGGGTGTTTGGGAATTAATTCAATTTGCCAATGCATGTCCACACATCCTTTTCCACTGTCATTACCTCTGCTTATATTATTTTCTCTATCATCATACAGGGCCTGTCTTCCCTTTGGATTAGATTCTATTTCCTGTGAAGGTTTAGTAAAATCCCACTAAAATACAGAGGGTGCCATTCTTTTCCCTTTGAAGAAGTTGTTGATAGATACACTGCAACAGCTGTATTTGATTTTTGGTTTTTACTCTAATGCTCAGACACTATTTTGTCTACAGCTGCCTGATTTTTGATGCACACCTATTTCACCATTAGCAGCGTAAAATATTTTGCACTGCATCCATCCATCCATCCACCCATCCACCCATCCACCCATCCACCCCTCCACCCATCCACCCATCCACCCATCCACCCATCCA
>WAAE01018082.1:0-16417 GCA_013400495.1 Nicator chloris | reverse complement strand
CATCCATCCATCCATCCATCCATCCATCCATCCATCCATCCATCAGTGAGGCCTGCAGTATTTACTTCAGGAAGGGACAGTGATCTATGAGACCTGGCTAAACTCCTTTGGATCTCGTTAGCAGCCAAACTGCTGTCCAAATTAGCCCCTCTCTGAGCAAGCAAAATTTAGCTGAATTTTGCCCTTCCTCATTCTGCTTTCTTGTGTTTAAAACTTCTTCCTGTGACCTTCCCATCTGGAAGACATGAGGGAGAGAAGGCTCATTTTAGCCTGTCATTATGAACATTTTGCTATTTTTTGTCCATTGCTTGGTATTGATGGTAGGCTAAGCCCCACAGTTGTTTGAAAGAGAATCTTCAGCTGGGAACAGGAGAATTCTCTGTGGAACTGGCCAGCTTTCCCTGCTATTCCTACTACTGTGATCTACTTTTATATTTGAGGAACATTATTCCTGTTTTGAAGAAATAATACTATTAATACTATCCTAGAGGTGAACTACTATCCAAATACATATATTTATTATGAATGAAATGATAATTTTTATATAGTTAAATGGTTTTTTCTAATGCAAGAGCAGTAATTATTTTGTTAATCTCAGTGTAACTTGTATTTTATACTTGTGCAGAAAATCTCTCAGTTGTTTTTGTAAGTTGTATGTTTTTATTCAGAGATGCTGAACTCAGGTGTTGGAGGAAAGGGAATATTTTACCTGGTAGTGGGGCTGTGCTGGTGCAAGATAAACTCAATCCCTTGCCTTAGGAAGGAGCTTTAGAGATCCACGTCTCACATTCTGGGCAGTGCTTGAACACCTTGCCATGTTCCTGTTTAGCCACTGGAACTGGTTTTTTGTCTGCAAACTCTTCATTAAGAGCCCTGCCTATTTGTGAGAAGGGTGCATATGGCTCCTGACCACATAAGGAGCAGTGATGGTATTAGTCTGTAATAATTTTGGTGTATGAGAAACGTTATTCCATTTCTCCTATGGATGAAAAAAAATCAGTTTCTATATCAGCAGCATTTGATATTTTCTAATTACTAATAATTGTGTTAATTAATAAGGGCATAATGAATGCTTCAGTGTCTTCTGAGTGTGACTTTTAGAACAGGTTGTCTGATGAAGTTCTTTAAAAACATCAAGCATCAAATGATTTCTGTATTAATTTACATTTTATTCAAGTCCTTTATATTTCAGTAACATTACTTTGAAAAAAAACAGAAAACAGCAACTGTTTGGTAATTTATCCTAATAATGAGCACAGAGAATGTAGGAAAATATTTTAGCATTGCACATTAGCACTTGTTTGCTTGAAATCCTGCTTCAAAATCACACATAGATTTCGTGTGATTAATACCAATATGTCACTATGCATAATATTACAAAACAATTAACAACTCCAGCTTTACTCAGTGAACCTGCCTTTGGAAAGCCACCTGAGAAGAAGCTGGATTTTGGAAGTACCAAACATATTTATAATTGTAATATAATTCACTGCAGTTAATGATTTTAGAAGTATAGTGGAGTTCTTGCCTGAGTATCAACCACAGAGTAATGACCTACACACAGAGCACCACATAAAGATATTTAACTCAAGGCTTTGAAATATGATTAGCAACTCCACGTCATTTTCAGAAAATAATTTTTTATGTCCTTATTTCATTGAAGGTTAAACTACTTCTTGAAAATAAACATTCCTTGAAGTATTTTAGGCTAAACAACGTAGTTTCAGTTGTGTTTTTAGTATCTTGACCTGAGAATGTTAATTTGAACATTTCTTCAGTAAGCCATAAGCGAGTGTAAAGTGACTGCAGTAAAATTTTGATAGTTTACAGTAATAAATGATCTGATCCTGTGACTGTGAACATACATTCAGGTTATATGGATCTTCTAACACAAGATAGTGCAGTAATACCTGGAAAAGAAGCATTAACTGTCTTAATGCACAATAGAATGTTTATGTTTGGGGTCAGATGCTCAGCAAGAGTTATCCTTTAAATTTATCTGCCATTGAGTCCTCCTGAATTAAGCAAGGGACGATGAATTATTGAGAGACTTTGGGTTGAACCTCTGAGAGCCTGACAGCCTCTCAATAGGAAAGGGAGAACAGAGGAAAAAATCTTACTACGAGATAAATTAGGACAACTTGTAAGAAAACATGTAAGAAACTGTAGCTGTTACAGGGAGGTTATGTAACCTGATTTTTATTTATTTATTTAAAGAAGAGTTCCTTCTAAATTGAACACATGGCAAACAGGAAGGTGACTATTACACAGTTTAAGGTAGATCTGGATGATTTCTCATTGAAGTGAAATGAATTGGAAACTTGTGCTGCCTTTTTTTTTTTTTTTTTGAAATCTTGAACTCCTTTCCTGCAGGTGCTTACCTCTGTAAATGCTTTGACAACAATTTCTGCCATCGTTACTTGAACAAAATGCTTTTAAGAGAGCTTTTAGATTAGGCTTTGAACTGGGAAAGGCATGAATATATAGAAAGTCTCCACTGTCAGTATGTTTTCTATTAGCCAGCCTGTCAAATAAGCTTGACTCAACTCTGGGCTTTACTTAAAAACTCATTCATATGATTCTAAAGGGTGAAAGTCCATTTGTGTTAATACAGGTTCTAGCTGCAGATCCATGGAATGTAGAACTCTCTCTTCCTGCAGTTTATTTCTAATCCATATTCACTAAAAGTGGCAGCTTCCCTGGCAATCCTGATTTCTTTATCTTGATGTCCTAAGCACAGTTAGAGACACCTTCCAGAACTTACCTTACAAATGAATATAGGGGAGCTGTGTGCTAATCCTTTGTATTAGATGCTAAATATGCAGAGTCCTGCAGAAGGCTGAATTCTCTAAGTGCTGGATTATTAGTGATGAAAATGTTGCTGGAATTCATTTGGGATTCTCTTTCCACTTAACAGCCACGGCAGGAACAGGTCACACGTGAATTGGGTTGAGTGCCAAGTTCCAGCTATGCCTTCTGGTGATGTGGATCCATAGATATGTTCTCGACTTTCTTTTTAAAGTATTATTTCCTTAAAAAAGTCATTGGGATTAAATACATGATCCTGCTCTGGATCACACACACGCTCTCTCTCTTTCCAGCTGAGATGCTACAGAGATTCTCTCTCTGTGATTTGAGATCCAATGTTAACAGACATTTCTGTCTAGATCTCCTTCTTGACCACTCTCCTGAGATGTAATCCTTGGCCAGTCTGATTTTCCCTGCATTTTATATTCTATTGGCCTTTCTGTTGGTCATGCTTGGTGTGTAGTTTGTCACATATGAGGTCGTTCAATGACAACTGAACTTACTGGGACCCTTTGGTGGGTTTGGTTATTTTATAAATCTGAATCCTGCTCGTTTCTTACAGCCTGGAATAATACCAATTCCTTGTCATGAACCTGAGCAGGGCAGTAAATAGAGATATATTGGTTTTGTTGAGTTGGGGACTTGCAATGATGGTTTACTGACTTCAATCTCTTGGGGATTTTCAGGAAAATTGAAAAGTTTGTGGATACATTTTTTTCTTTTATTACTTTAGGTTCTTTAAGACACTGTCATAATTATGGATAAGTCAATTAAATGAGTGCAATTTCAATCCAGTTGCCCCAGCTTTACTCTTAGCACACAAAGATCATTGTTGGTTGCTGCCAAAATTTTTACTGTAATGGTATTGCTTTAGGGTTTGACTCATATTATTATTGGTCTAGTGAGTTATCACTAATTATTAATTTGAGGTAATCAGAGTAATTTTATCCATCAGTGATTTGACAAGAGATTTCAAGTTTAATGCCAGGTCCTTGTCCCAGAATAGACAGCTTTACTTTTCACAAAGCCAAACTGTGGCTTAGCTCTTTAACATATCATTGTATATTATCCTTAATTAAAAGAAAAAAAATACACATTTTTAAAAAATTGCCAGAGCAGTTTGAAGAAGGCCAATGCCACAATAACTAATCCATAGTACCTTTAGTTTAATTTCTTCTTGCCCTTTCAAGATACATGTGCACTGTTTATCAGAAATATTTCTGTGAAATTTTAGGCCAGAATAATCCAATCAATTGTAATTGCAAGATTGACTTTGTATATAATCCAAGCCAAATAATTGTACCACCCACCTCATAATTAATTTTAGAGTATCTATGGAAATTCATTGGGTCTTGATTGTCACTGGTGCTTCTGAATGAGTTTTTCTAGTATTTTGCATTTTTAACAAATACCTCCAGGTTATTAATTGTGGGTGTGTTCCATATAGGTCGGCTGCCTGTGCCAACCTGTGGAATCCTCTGGCGTAGCTTTCACTGTTCTTTTTAAATTTTAACAGACAGGAAGCACCACAGCTGGAAGTATCCTTGGTGTAGAACTTCATGGAGCAACACTTGAGCTAATGAGGGGTTTGTATTTATAGAAGTTGCTCTAAAGAGGTACTCAGAGTTTCAGAAATTAGTCTTAGTTATTTCAGACTCTTGATTAGGCAGTGGACTGTGCGCTTTTCTGATCTGAGGAAATTTCCAGCTGCCTGCTGCCAGCTCTGATTCAGGTAGTTGGCTGTTGAAAGTGTCAAGTTATGTGACCATAATAAAAATATATAATATGTATTAGTAAAAACAGAAGTAGTTTCTGCTGCAGGGAACAGAGAGGTTTCTGGCAGGTTGTGCAAAAGGGTTCATCTGTGTATCTCAGTGTGTTTATGGTTAAGAAATGGGTGAGGGAGGATGCACTACAGACTTTCTTACCTTGCAGGAATTCTTCCACATCAGTTATGTCCTTCAGCAGCTGCCCTGAGTATGGGGTTAAATAACAGTTTCATTTACTCCTTTGTCTCAATGAATTCCCTTTGGAAATACTTCAGGGGGAGCAGAACCTTTGTCTACTGAGGTTCCTCATGCGAGTTCCACGCACACAGAATGTGGCCAATACTTGTCAAAAAACCCACACAAATTTATTCCAAAACCTTTGAGAAAGATTGTAAAAGATGATTTAAAGAAGCTTTTGATCTAAGTGGAATGGCTTTACAATATCAACCCTTGGCATGAGATATGTATCCTTCATAGAACACATTTTTAGTTACAGCTTGAAAAATGTGATTCCATGCAGAGCCTAAAGAGCTCATCAATACAAAGGACTTCAAGGATTGAAAAAAAACCCACAACAGTAATTGAGTTATATTGGTGGTTACTTACAGAGATTTGTGTTGTGTTGACTTTCTAGGGAAAAAAGAAAATTGTTTCATTTTCTAATTCAGTAGCCAAAATAATAAAACACTTATTAAAACGTTTCCAAGCAGTGGTAGAAAAAGGCCACCTTTCATAGAGGGAGCACACTTAAGCTAGAGATTAACTAGCAAAATTGGAAATATTTACTTACTTAGAGTAGGAGACAGGAAAGTATTGAATAAATTTAAAAGAAAATATAATTAAACCAATTAATCTAAGGCAATACCTTATTCTGCTTAATAAACTCTGATGGGAAAATTATTATTTAAACAAATTTGCATAGGTAAAAAAACCCCTAATTTTGTCATTAAATTATATAGGTTTATTGATACATGAAGTTTCATCAATACAGGTCTAATACTATCCAGTTATATGTACAACAGCATTCTGTAAGGAATATAAATAATAGCCTGTAGCAAATTCATATTAATATATTAGACAATGAGGGTGATTGATTGTTTCAGGTTTCCTTTTTCTGTTTTCTCTTAACCTATTAACACTTTCGAACACTCAGTGCCACTTTTTCAACTCCTACTCATAAGTAGGATTGGATTTTTGTGAGAAATGAATCAAATAAGGGGCTGGATGTTTTTAAAGAAGTAGTTTCTTTCATTTCTGTGTTTTCTATCAAATCAGTGCAAGCATCAGTCCTTTATACATATATGTGTCTACTTATTTAAATGCATTTATCATCTTCTCAGCAGCTGGCTTCACTGAGCACTGGTGACTGTAAGGAAAGTAATGGAATATCTTTCAAGTGCCCACTCCATGCTTCATTCTGAGCTGCAATTTCAGTTCATTTTTAGAGATGATCAGGACTTTGAATTGCTTAACCAGATTAAACTGAAATTGAAGAAAATTTAATTTTAATTAAAGTAGAGTTGCAGCAAAGCTGTAGCTCATGCTTTTCCATATAGTAAATTTTTGCCTGTTTCACAGCATTAAATACCTTTTCCACATAATTATGGTATTGCTCTTTGTGCAAAAGCCACAAATGAAGTAAAAGCACAGTGGAGAATATCAACTGTACTTACAGCCTAAAATAGTATTTTTGCCCTCTGGTCTGCTATTACTTAAATATTAGACTTGTTTACTGCAGTTGAACTTCAGGCAGTACAATTGGTAGCCTGATATTGTGTGAAGGGGTTCTTGAATTTTTGCCTTATAATGAGCAGTGATGGACAACTCAACTGCAAAGCCACTTCTGTCTCCCTGACTGAAGTGCCCTTGTGCACCAGGTTTGAGAATGAAATGTTGGCTGCATGATAAAATCATATTTGTTCTTGGAGTGGCTTTAAATATTTGTTTCTGAGCAGAAAACAGATACTTGAGGGCAAATTGCAACTTTCTTACAGCACTATTGACAGGAAATAGTTTATTATAAAGCTGCAAATGCTAGTTTGCAGTCTTGCATGAAATACAGCACCTGTGACAATAAAGAATGGTGCTACATGGTGTAGAGGCAATCACAACATGAATCATCTGTCACTTCAGCAAAACAGTGCCAATTGAATTTACAAATGTGGCATCTATTTATTTCTACCAGTACTGAGAAGGAGACGAAATGAAATGGAAGTGATGATTACTTGTGACACATTCCTTTTATGAAAATAACTTCTTTAACTCATGTTGTTGCAGCAGACCATGTGTTCTTTTTATTTGTGTTTCTTTCAGTGAACTGTATTTCTGTGTGTTTCTTGGGGCTTTTACCTATCAATATGATGGAGTTGTGAGCATCTACTACCTGCAGTGGAACTGATGTAGGTTTTCATGGTGGTGGCTTTTGTGTGTCTTTGAGTAACTTCAGGCAAAAAACCCCATGGAAATGAATTGATGAATTGTGACAGTAAATAGAATCAGAACACAGACAATACTGAGGGCTAGATTATCAAACATGTTTTGATACAAGTGCTGAATGAACTTTCCAGTAATGATGGAGTGATGTAGGAGGGTGTTGCTGTGCCTTTCTCACTGCAAAAAATCTTGGTGAGGTTTGTGTTGATGCAGCAGCACATCAGAACTGTGCTGCCAGGTAAGATGGATGTGCCCAGACTGTGCTCTCCTGGCAGCTGAGGGCTCTGTGGTTTGTGTGACACGGGTGTGGGGTGTGTGTGTGAGCACATCTGTGTGCCTGCAGGCCATAATAGTGTGTGTAGGGTCTGTGCCATCACTCTGCCTTAGTTCACAGAGTCACAGGACCAGTTAGGCTTGAAGAGAGCTCCAGGATCATGGAGTCCAACCTTTGAGCACCCACCATGACCATTCATCAAACCTGGACACTGAATGGCACATCCAGTCAATTCTTGGACACCTCCAGGGATGGGGACCCCACCATCCCCATGGGCAGCCCCTTCCAGTGTCTGCCCACCCTTTCAGTGAAGAAATTCCTCCTGATGTCCAACTGACTATTGAACCAGAAGCCTGTATGAGATGATTTTACTGTAATATCCAGACACACAAAAGCACAAATTATGAGTCCCAAATACTTTGACAATTCAGATTTATTTCTGTACATCTAACCTCAGACATGTCAAGAGTCTTCTTGATAGTTGTGGATGTTGTGAATCTTCAAAACCTTGGGGTCCCATTCTTCAGAGACAGATGCAGTCCTTGGAGATGTCAGAGGAGAAGAAATTTTAATAGTAAGCTGTTGAAAGGGAGGATGTTTATTAGAACTGTCCACATTTATGAAGTTGTCAAGATACCACCACTGCAAATAACTTCAATGAATAAATGAAACAAGGAATATTGTAGTTGATATTAACCTTTAGAATAAGCAGGTCCTCTTCTTGGTAGAGTTTTTTGCACATAGCTTGATTTATGTATCTTCCATGGGCCTGCATCTTTTTAAAGAGCCAGGTCCTCTGCAGTTTCAGCTGGTGAAAACAATTTACTTGCTGCAAGCTCTTTGCTAGTACTTACTGTATTTCAGTTGTGATGCCTTTTATAACAACAAAGAAAATGAGTTGTGTTCAGTGGTGTAGGTAAGGTGCAGTTGTTATGAAGAGCAAGGTTTGCATAGGCATTTCTGTCCTTGTAAATTCTGTGTTGTTCTAGGCATCATTTCAATTTCATTAAACTTCAGGGTAACGGTCAAAATGAAAGCATTGATTTCTTCTCCACTGCTCTTTTGGGATTCTTCTGCCCTATGCTCTTTGTAGAAGGAGGAAAAAAATAGGGGAATGGATTTCCTGCTTTGGCTGTGACCTGAGTGAGCTGTGCAGGTTTAACACTGTGGGAAGGAGCAAAGGATGGATCAGTGTCCTTCCAATCCTGGGGCAAGACCTGAGCTAGGAAGGGAATGTTCTTCGAGGGAGCTGTAGAGAGTCTGCCCTTTTTATTCCTCTTAAAAGGGGAAGGGACTTCAGAGGAGTCAGGGTAACACGTTTGTGTTCATTATAAACAATGCTTTGGGCCTGCCTAGAGAATGGGAAAGATCTGTGGAACTTCCCTGCTAATATTTTGCTTCTGAAATGTGGTATTTCTGCAAATTAACAAATGTAGAAGCAGCAAAATTTAGAACATGATGCCTGTTTTTCAATATTTTGGTTTTGGTCCGTAAAGTTTCTATCATTTTCCATTTCATTTTTCATTGTTATAACACTTGATATTCTTCTTTGACTTTCCAAGTTTTTTATCCTGTTATAGCATTTGTTTTTTTGCAGGTCATTCTCTGTTTAAAAACCTGAGATCCTAAACACCACTAACAGGTTCCTCCTGCATTATTTTATATATGAATATAAGGTAACAAAAAAATACTTACTTCCCTCCAGAAAAAAACCTTGGCAACACTTTTTAAAATTAGTTTTAAGTAACAATTCAAATTACAACATACTTATTTTTGTTGAATTTTACTAGCTATAATTTGTAATAATGTCCACTGTGGAAATGTTGTTCTTATTATTTAATTTGAAAAATAATCCTAAGTAGCATTTTTTAAAAATATGTGTAGGAATATATGTTTATCACTGACTCATAATTTAAAACATGGCCCGAAATACAATAATCTGAAATGATGCTGCTGCTCTACCCTTCTTCAACAAGGTGGGGTTTTTTTCCAAGCATTGCCTTATTTTCTATTTTCTTACGAATTTTCTTTGCTTCTGATCTTCCTGACTCAAATTGTCCTTGAATTTCATTGAGTTTAACCTAAACGTTAACCAGCTCCTCAACTCTGTTATTTGAACAAAATGATTAATTTTTCATGCTCATCTCAGGTTGCACAAGCTCGTTTGAGGATGCAAAGCTCCTTACAAAAGATGATTCAGAAATCATTTAGGGCCAAGGACTCCGTTTGGAGTTTGGAATGAATATTCACAGAAATTGTGCTGTTGTGCACAAAATAAAATCCAGTTCTCCTGGGTGTTTGTAATCGCCTTCTGAAGCTGAATCCAGCAGTAGGACGAGTCAGCATGAACATAACAAAACATTGCAAATACATGAGCAAGTTATTAGGTAAATTAAATACCAGTGTTTATATCTCTGAGGAGCGCTGCAAATAGATTATGGTTTGTTTGTCTCTGTGCTGTAATCCAAGAAATAAACCAATATGTGTTACAAGGATTTCCATAAACTCAGAATTTTAGGGATTTCTGAGCATAGCTCTTTCTCCTCTCTACACTATCAACAGGATTAATAGGGGTCTTGAGAACACCTGTATCTTCATTTCAGAAGCCTGTCATTTGAGATTGATTTACCAGGATTTTTCTTTTTCTTCAGTAATTTTAATCAAATTATTGCTGGTACATGACCACATATATCTACTTGATCTGATATTGAGTGCAAAAGATTAATAAAGATGAACTGAGGACTTGGAACATTCCCATTGCAAACTGGCTTTTTAAAACCACTGATTCTTCTCTGTATTTCTTTTCATTGGGTGAAAGCCCTTTAGAGCAAGATAAAAGCAGATCGAGAGTAATTAAAAAAAAAAAAACCTTGTATGCCTTTGATACATACAGTCAGAATTTAATGTGAAAATTAGCATCACTGCAGTTCCAATTGCATGCTCCACCAAAACAAAGCTAAATGATATTAACATATTTTGCATTGCTAGACATGCATTATTAGTAGATTTGTGTTCTTTTACAAATCTTTTGACATTAATATCAAGCAAGTAAAATTATCACTGCAGCTTCTATAAACTGCTGAAACAGCAGATGTGTATTAATTATTTATCCTTTTTAGCTAGAATATTAAAGGCTTTTTTTTTAAATGGTCATCTTGAAGTATGCTATAAATCTTTAAAAAAAACCTAGAGAAAAATGATAATATAAAGATTTTTCAATTATTTTTTAGGATCTGTAAGAAGCTTTTGAATTGACGTGCATATCTGAGTGTCACTGATTGGCTTTGGGTCCTAGAGGACACGGCTATCTCCTGGAATTGTGGCATGGGAATAGAAGGCTGTGGGTTGGATTGGAGGAATTCCTGCCATGCCTTCCATATCCTCATCCCAGCTAACCTCTTCTCTGCTCATTTATTTAAGAGCACTGATTTTTAAAGTGCACTGATCTGGTTCATAATATGGCTCCTGAACCAACTGTGCTGGCACAGTTAAACTGGTGAAGCCAAAATGTGGCTTTCAGTGGTTTCAGACAAATCTGGAAGGGTGCATCAGAGATGTTTATTACTTTAAGAAAAGCATCCTGTACCACAGATAACATATGCAATTTTATTCCATGTCGTCCTCCAAATATGTACAGACAGCATGTGATTGTGAGTCATTGCAATGTTCACTACATGCTGTAAACAAAATAATTGTCATCCTAAAACTGTCACTTTCGGTGTTCTCTTACAGATTTTCTATCTCCATTCCATTCCTTGCAGAGTGCTATAGGGTTTTTATTATTTTTAATAACAATAAATCTCATTATTGTGAGTAAACAGGAATCTGTGCTTGTTCATAATCAGAACAAGGATGGTATATGTTACCTGAGGTGTGTTCTGGCAGCTGCAAACCTATTTTACTATATTTAGTCTCCATCATGACTGGAGGAAAGGAAATCCGTATCAGTGTCTCATTTCCACGTTTGCTTGTTCCGTCTGTGGTGGTCATCACCAAGGTTTAGTTCACGAGGGAACAAGCTCCAAAACCAGCCTGTTAATGTGCCAGAAGTTCCTTATTTCTTGAAGTAATTAATGGAAAACATGATTCATGCAGGAGGTGCTGTGTGCCCTCTTTGCTGCTGTGACTCCATGGTCCCACTCCTTTGCAGGATACTCCTGCTTGGCTGCCTGGATCAGGAGGGAGAGAAGGAGAATTTTTTTTTTTTCCCCCAAAGGAACTGATAACAAATTCCATAATGCGCTTGGCACTTGGATTGAAAATGTTCTGTAATATATCAGTTTTAAAATCCACCTCAGCCAAGCTTAGTTCATCAGTTTGATTTGTGTTCCCTCCTGCACAGACACACACATAAGAGCTTCCCTCCAGATTTCAGTTCAAGAACATCCTATAGCTGGTAGTCTGGGAAATACATTTTCTGGGAGCAACAAGCAGATACATTTGACACATAGGCTTGCAGGTATAGCATTCCTGAAGCAGTTTTCCCTAAGACAGAGATTAAAAAAAAGGAAGCCCGAATATGTATCTGGTGCTTAATAATTTGGATTGTGCAGTTATTCTGAACATCAGAGCAATTGCTTCAGGTAGTTCTGCTGAACTGTTGGATTAATACCTCTGCATATTTTAGGAAAGTAAAAGATATCAAATTACTATCCAAATTAGGATTTGGATAAAGTGGTTGCAGCAGTTTGTGGTCAGCTTTTTATGTGGTTGATGGTTCTGAGTGTTTCCAATCTTTTCACCATTATTTCCACACGCCCCCCTTACAGTGGGTTCTACCTCTGATCTTGAATTCAATGACAGTAGAAGGTGCTAAGCAGATGTTCTGCTATTAAGAATGACTCAAAATAGAAGCCAAAATTAAATACTAAAGTACTGAATATGCTGGTTTGAATTCACTATGGGTGGCAAACAATAAGTTGTGCAGAAACCTAAATTTATGATTCTTGGATTTTTTTAAATAAGCTTATTACTAAAGCATCAAGAGTTGTGGGATTTTTTTTTTGTCTTGTAACCCATAAGACTTCTGTCAGCCCTTTTCAATATCCACCACCACTGTTAAAATGTTGGGCAGTGGTGGTTTTTTTGTCACATGGCCAAAGGTGCTGTCTGTTGGTGGAGAGTTTCTTTCAGTTCAGTAGTGAGACAGGCATTTGCTAACACAGGAAAACCTGAGAATTGTCTTGTCCTTTCTCCTCTGTTACATTCCATTGTTCGTAGAACATAAAAATGTTTTAGCTATTTGTAATATGTAGGAGAAATGCTCTTTCCTTTTTACGACTTAGTGGTTACACAATTGTAGGATACTTAAAAAAAATTTTACTTCATGTCAGTTGGTGTGGAAATGTTATGTAATGTTGCTCTATTTTGGCCACTTCTATGTCATTTTAATTATCAGCCACTACAACGAGCTAAGTGGAAAGGGGGATTCAAAATGGTGAGAGTATTGTGAAAAGTTGTTTGGTTTTCTTTTTATTCTTGCCATTTTATTAAATATTCTCAGAAAGGAACAGGGAAATTAATGAGATGGTTTTGCATCAGGGTGTCAAAGTAGTTTTGTTTTTACACAATACATGTGCTGCTTTTTATTCCGTGTATCTTAAAAAGGAACAAGAGTGACAGTATTTCTAAAGTGCATTAAGTAGGCATTAAGACAAGAGTGATTTGCAGTGATAGAGAGGGGAGTGATTTTTTTTGACTTTCATGGTGGTTAAGCACATTTCCTTGTGAGGGAGGGAAAAAGATGACAGCAAGTTGTGGAGGGTTTGGGTTTTTTTCCATATTAACTATGGAATATTTAGGTTTATATTTAAGGAGGGCAGAAATCTGTTTAAAGAGACATTCTTGAGTAATACACACATTTGCATCCACTCCCTTGACAAAATCTTATGTAAACAGAATACAGTGAATATAGTCTGTAAAGCAAACCAGTATTTTTGTAGGGTTGTGGTTTTCTGTATGTATCAGTGGATGTATTATTATTATTATTTATTATTATTATTAAGGGAGTTTATCACAGGTGGTATGGTATCTTCAGTTTTCTTTTAAACATTTTGTTAACGCCTAACATCATGAGAATGTGGGTTTTTTAAAAGGTGTTTTTAAAGAATTCTTTTCAACTATCAGCAATGTTAAGACAAAATTGAAAAATGCTTTTTAGATCCTTTCTGTGAATTGTCAGTGGCTTGTTTCTCTTCTAGGTGATGCACATTGCCTTTCAGCTCTGTATTTTCTGTCAATGTGCATAAACCTTTCACAGGCACAGCCACCTTCCTCACCCATGTCTCCAATCACTACACAGTTCTAAGCATGCCCTGTCCATTTGTGGCCATGCATCCTGAAATGCAAGCTGCCACACACTGCTGTTGGGATTCATCATCTCATGCTCCATTGCCTGTAAAGCTGCTTTGAAAGGCCTTTCTTGTGTTGTTCAAATCCCTGGTTGCAGAATTTCAAAGTTCTGTTGTTTTTGGTTTTTTTTCTTACAAAAAGAAGCAAATGTTTTTCTCTTCCTCCATATTTCTACCAGTGGCTAGTGAAGCAAAGCACTTCAAAACTGGCATATGCTCCACATTGCAATTCTAGTGGATAATTCATAGAGAACTGAATAAGGACATGGCAGGAAACTGCTTGTTACCAATTCTACTCTGTAGGCACCTGCTCCGGGTTCTGCTCCTCTTGGTTAACTTTTTTCTGTGCCAGTTATATTTTTGCTTTTCCTTGCTGATATTTGAAAGTCTGAAGTTATGGTCTTCTCCATGCCATTAATAAAATCCAGTCTTACTTCCATTTTAAACATCTTGGAGTGTTCAGCACTATTTTTTTAGAGGAAGAGGTCTCTGACTTAATATGCAGATAAACCTTTGTGTGACTTTGGTGAGCAGTTGGGAAGTGCTTTCCCAGAATTTCCTGTTCATAGCTGCTTGCAGAACAGCACCAGTTTTTCTGGGTCAGTATTCTGCCTGTATCCACTTTCAGCAAGAAATAACAGCTAAAATGAGTTTCTTTGTTCAAAGAGAAAATGTAGGAAGGCAAAAAATGTGTCAGTGGCTTTGTGAAGTATAGCAGGTGGGTGCATTTTCTAACAGAGGTTAAGTGGGATGTGTAGGCTTAATTGAAGGCTGCTTTTTTGAGTTAAGAGTCTGTCTTAAAAATGGACATGGGGACAGTATTGTAAGCTGCTGTAGCTGCAGATTTAATCAAGTAGCTGCTGTATATCAAAATTATGGTGATTAGCAGTCGTGGTGTGAGTTCAGTACCCAGAGCCTTCCTGTTGCTGCACAGCTCCTTTCAGCTTCTGTCTTTGGTGAGATAAAAGCCAGAAAAACCACAGATGAGCTGATTTTTCAGAGAAATGTAAACAGATCATTGTGACTGGCTGCAGGACAAGCAGTGGGAGCTGACAGCTGTTGAACAGTACCAGCAAAGGTGGGGGCAAGCTGTGTGGGAGTTCAAGGCACAAATAACATCAATGTCTATGACATGTCAGTTTACACCTCTCTGGGTTTGTCATGCTTCATACAAGGTGGAGTGCTGACAAAGGACAGTGCAGAACGTGCACTGGCAATGAATAAATGGAAGAATGCCTCTTCCACAGGAATGCATTGCCCTAACTGCTCACTTCAGGCCTCTGAGTGACAGAACCATCTTATTTGACCAAACACACACTAATCTCTCTTCTATGCTCAAATTTATTCCCATCACGTGCTGTGAAGTCCTGTTTGGAGTGTCTATTTTCAGCATAAAACTGTTTGTCAAATTTCTATTAAGCTTAAGGTGAAAAATTAATGAGCCATTCACTTCAGATATTTCAAAACTAATACTGCTGTATTATTAATGCAGCAAAAAGTCAGAGATGTGGGTACCTACAAATGTGGCTTAGTGTTCAGTCAGGCTACTTACTTTTGGTCTGGTTTTTTGGGGAAACATCATTAAAACAGGGTTTTAGGTGATAGAAGGAATTATTTTGATGAATTATGTCAGTGAACTTTTTAGGCAGTTTTAGTTGTTAACTTTTTGTTTTATCTGGTCCTGGCAGAAGGTGCCTTGAATAAACACTTAATGATGAAATAGTGTTCTGTCCAATCTTCCTTTGAATCTGGAATTTAAACAAAAAACGCCAGAAAGTTGATTCATATAACACAAAACTTCTTAGAGAAATGCAAGTAAAAGACTGTTTGCATAATACTGAGGAAACTGTGGGTCAAGCAGTATTTTTGGGCTAGAGAAGTTTACGTGACTAACACTCTGACTTTTCAGTCTTCAAAAAAGTCACTGAAATGATGATAAAATGGTACTTTTTCTCAGACCTGAGTGGGGTATAGTGCACAAGTATTACTATTAGATTCAGAAATCTCAGAGCATGTTGTCAGTACCAGGAAGTGAAGTCATGGAGCGTTGTGAAATGTTGGGTTGCAGAAGTGTCTCCCAGTCTGAGCAGAGTGGAAACTGGTGCTCAAGGCTTATGCTTGCATTGGACAAGAAAACATGAAACACAGTCACTGCAGAAGTGGAAATTCAAGCCTTGCTTTCCATGCAGAAACTTCTAAAGATTGCCTCTTTTTGTGCTCCTAAAATTAACTTAATAATTGATTACCGTGTTTTCCTCCTCACTTTGCAGTAAGCTCTCTAGGGACTTTCTGAAATTAATAGTGGTTCTAGGCCTGGCACAGTTACATTGTTAGACTTGCAGGCAAGAAGGAATTCTGCTTCTTGGAAGACTTTCATGCTATAAAACTAAATTTCATTACAAGCAAAATGTCAAATTTAAATTACCCTTGAAGCGTTTGTTGTTCCCACAGATCCTGAAAGCGCTCTGTGCTCCGAAGGGTTTGGCATCCAGCAGAGAAAGTGCCAGCAAGAATCCCCAAGTTCCTTCAGTGTCTTGGTTTCTTTATGAAGTTACACTGCACTGTTCCACTGTCACTACAGCACCAAGCCCATGAGTATTTAAAGCCTGAATGATTAGGTTTTAACTAGCAGCCCTGGAAATCTCCAGGTTTTTAAATGTGCACTGGAGAGATTGGTCTTGAATGGTTCACTTTTGAAATCTGGTCATGATCCACATTGCTTTCCTCAGCCTCCTTAACAAGTGGCAATTAAGAAATGCCTGGCAGAGGGAAAGGAAGTCTAA